>VDFB02348838.1:0-24316 GCA_007258455.2 Sequoia sempervirens | reverse complement strand
GATGGTGGTGGTCCTAGTAGAACCTCATGTGGACATGTGTCACGTCATCATGAAGGTAGTTAGGAAACATGGTAATATGGTGGGGCACACCACTCACTCTTTCATTCCTCTCAATGAAATCCCTCAAAGGAAGACACGTGGAGAAGTCCATGCTACCAAAGCTGATTATGGGGTCAACCAAAAAGTGTATGCTAATCGATGTTATGTAGCATGTGGATGGGGCCCAATTGAAAAGTGAAGGGGAGTAGTCTTCAAATGATGATGGTGTTGACACCAGAAGAAGAGTGAAGGAAGAAATCCCTACGGAGAGTTCCTAGTAGATGCATGGGGAAAATGGAAGAAGCTCATCAAAAAGAGGCCCAAGGATATTCAAATACATAAGGTGTGGGCCGGACCTAGCAAAACATAAACAACCCAGAGGGAGCTAGAGAAATTTTATATTCATAGCATGTAAGTTGAAGAAGCCACCATATGGTTTGATGCAAGCTCCCAAAGCTTGGTATGGAATATTGGACAAGTACTTGATAGAACATGGATTCAATAAGGGCTCCATAGATAGTAATCTTTACTTTAAAATTGAGGAAGAAAAAATCTTGATAGTGGTTATATATGTGGATAATATTATCTTTGGAAAAAATGAGGCTATATGCAAGAAATTTGCTAAAAAAATGTAGAAAGAATTTAAGATGTTAATGTTTGAGGAGATGAATTTCTTTCTTGGGCTACAGATCAATCAAACAAATAAAGGGATTTTCATTTCACGGTATAAGTATGTCAAAGAGATGTTGAAGAAGTTTGGAATGGATGACTCCAAACTGCTATGTACTCCTTTGGTGATTGGTTGTAAATTAAGAAAAGATGATGATTCGCCTAAGGCTGATCAGAGAAAGTATAGATCTATGATTGGAATGCTATATTTAACTGCTACTAGATAAGATATCATGCATGTAGTTTTTCTTGTGGCTAGACTTCAAGATCCTAAAGAAACACATGTTGTAGCATTGAAGACAATATTTAAATATTTAACAGGCACACTGGATTATGGGTTGTGGTATCCTAAGGATAATTATTTCACATTAAATTCTTATATATATATAGATCGGGTTGGTTGTGTTGATAACAGGAAAAGTACAAGTGTTGGTCATTATTTCTTGGATGTAGATTGGTGTTATGGCTGAGAAAGAAATAGGATTTTGTTTCTTTATCCATAGTAGAGGATAAGTATATTATAGCAGCATCATGTTGTACATAGTGATGAGGGAGGGAGAATCTCCCTTTCAAATATGATCACAAAACCTCACAAACACAAGAAAAAACTACAAATACATAGTAGGAATAGAATTTGGAAGATAAAATCTGCAACTTATATTATCTTCAAACATGCAAAATATTACAAATATTCGAAGCTCATGGGCTCCTCTACAATCTTACATGAGATACCTACAACAAACTTATCTTCAAAAACCTCGTTCAAATCACAACAACATCTGGGTATGCTAACCTTCCTTCTTTAAGGCCCCTCACTTTAGATCTTCTCCAGTCTCCCCCCCATCTTCCCCCTTGAGCCACCCCTATCTTTGAGGGTTTTCTTCACATACTAACTTCACCAGCAAACTTCCTTGCCTTGAGCCACACACCCCTATCTTGCTAATCATTAAGACATCTTTTCCAGATATTACCATATCATGCATCAAGCCACCCAACATTTAATTTTGTTACAAGGTATTTTGGACTTCATTCTCTTCCCACCAAACCCTAAGATAAAATATGCATTTAATGCTCTCTTCTTATCCTTCAATCTGATTTTGATCTCGATCACCTCTCAATCTATTTCACCACCTTGAAGATCAAATCCTCATTTACATTGGTCACTAGTGCGGTTGGACCAATTAATTTCTTCCTCTATGTCTATTTGTAGTCCCAAACCCTCATTCACGCCATCATAGCCATTTCAAATTTTTTCCTTTGAATTATGGCCATCCATCTTCTCTTTTGTGCCATGAGCCACAGGCTCTCTATTCATCTCGACATCTTTAAAACACAACTGTTAGATTATATATCCTTCAACTTAGCACTATTGACCACCTTTAGTTTAACACCCATCATTATGACAAAGGAATTGACAACCTTCTCCTAGTGACATCACCCTTTCTCCCTGACAAATATTTACATAAGCCTTTACTACCCATGGGCCCACCATTCTAGCTCACTACCTAGCAATTAATAACAAGGATGTGAATTGCACGATTACCCAAACGATAATCACCATCTGCTTTTACATGTCATCATCTGTCCTTGTCCACCTATTGGATCCCAAAGACCAAAACCTTAGAACCTCTTGTCAGAGGTTTTAAAGTTTTGAAAACCTATGACACACTGACAACAAAGAGATCACCAAGTCAGAAGGTTTCAAAACTCCAAAACCCTACAACAATAAATGGACAACTAAATCGAAAGGTTTAAGAACTTTAGAACTCCACAACATGAGTTATGAAAACTTGGAATCCTACGACTCATAACCTTTGCCCTATTTCAAAATAAACACACTACTATCTTTTGGTTGATGCAATATTTCTCTTAGACCTTGGATGATCTTGCATTAGACACCTAGGATAAGGAATAAATGTTTCATAAAAATTTGTGGATCTGATGCTTATTCAGAATCCATATTGCAACCTTGTTCACCCACACCTTCTTTCTCAATTGACCCTATAACTTAATGTCTCTACCATATTTCATCATTCCTCTCTTTCTTCCTCTTTTCACATAATTCATCTCCCACTAATATTCATTATAAAATTATGAAAAGCCATAATCATCAATTTATTCTTCATCAAAAGAATAATATGATTCATACATTACCTTCTTCTTTGTTACTCCTACAACAACTTGGGAGTCATTACTTTTCTTAGCACTCAACCTCCTAGATGTGGAATTAACTCCACCAAAACTTGACCACCTTCTCCAAATGCATCTCTCATTCACCTCTAATCTTGTGGGCTTTGGCCCACCATAGTCCATCCACATCCACCTATTTGCATCTGCACTTAACCCTACAATGCCATGCAAATCTTTCTTTGCATACCAATCATTTTGAACCATCTCATATGCATTCACTACCTTATCAACATTATGCATTACCTCCTTCATTGGTAATGCTACATCCACTTTTTCATCTTCACCCTTGGGTATGATGCTATAATCCTCTCTCTTTATTCCTTCAGATAGACATATCTCCATTGCAAACTTCTTTCTTTTCCTTCCTTATCCTCTTATATGATAATTTATTCTTCAATGCTACAAAATTGACATCCTATTGCAACCTCTCTGTTTCCTGCAAAACACAACACTACAAAAAGGATTGTAAAAATCATGAGCCTCTACAAATTTCTTCTACTTGATCAACTTTTCACCTTCAACATCTAAATAAATTTGGATTATCCTCATCTCTTCTCTCCACAACCTTTCATCTTTGTCTTCCTTAATCCCATCATCAAACTTGGGACCATTTATGTTCACTATTTCAGCTTGTGAACACCCTTCTTCCATTTCACACAAATCACTCCACTGACATGCCATTGCTACAACCTGTGGCCTAGCATCTTCTCCTCTTGTGTGGGCTGCCCCCACATTTTCCTCCTCCCATGCCCCTTCAATCAAAGGGCTACAAATATTTTTCAATCCTTGCAACCTTAGTTACAATCTATTCTCTTTCTTCATTCTTCATATCTGCCAATAGGGGTAAACCCACAAAAGTGGTTTACAATTCTAGTGAGGAAGGAAAAGTTGCAAAAAATTACCCCATGCAATAAATTTTGGTTCAAGGGAACAATGAACCCCCCTTTGAGTAAACCCATTAAATGTTGGGTCCTACATTTCCCAAAAAAAAAGCAAAGAAAATGGTTGTGGAAAGGGGGTTCACTCGAACACTAGTTCAAGCAAACCCTAGGGGTTTACTCGAGACAGTTCAGTTTTGAGTGAACCCCCTTTTTCCCCCCTTCTCCCCCTCTTGAACCAATTTTTTGCAAAAAAAATCCTTTCAAAGCTCGGGTTGAGGATGAAAATGGAGGAAACTTCACAAACCCAATTAGATGATGGTAGTCCTCCGAGCAGAATATCCAACAAATATAATTTTAATATGTTTAGTTTTATTATGTATTGTTTTAGTTTTATTAAATATCGTTTTTCACCAAAAATCAAGCTCTGTGCATGCATGTGGAAAAAAGTAGATTATCAATTTTGAAAATATGGAGTGCAGATATTGAAGTCCTTGATCCAACAAAAAATGAATTTCAATACATACAAAAATTTATATATTTGGCCTCTGATCCGATCTATGTTTAAATTGTAATTGTTTGACTTCAAAACTTGATTATGAAACCAATTGGAAGGACTAAATATTGTAGTTACAAATCTAAATTTAAAAAAAATATCATGGAAAAATTTTATGCTCTATCACGGTGGCGTCACTCCTTAAAAATGGTGTTTCTTGAAAAAAACTAGTTTTCGAAGGATATGGAAAAAGAAGTGCAATATGATTCAAAAAATTTTGAAAAAAATATATTTAGAATTTTTGGACAAAATGTCACAAATCACTAGTTTGCATCATCTTCAAATTCCTCACGGTTTAGCCACTATAGGTGCTTGAAAGTGAAGATTTAGTTAGAAAAAAATATTTTTGTGTCTAGTTTGGACAAAAATTGTAAACCCGTATTGTGGGATCACCCAATAGATATCCTTCAATTTCAAGTTTTGGTTCCTCAACCTGTTCATACACATACTCTTCGTCAGTGTCATATACAAGACACTCTAGTGTAGCCTCTTTCCTTTCTTCAATTAGAACATCATTAGAAGGATAAACATTACCTTCATCTCTTGTCTTCTTTTGTTTCCATCCTCTTATCGTGAGCCCCAATTCATCTAATTGTTGTTGCAACTCCAATTATTTTTCTCAAAATCTCTTTCTAATTTCCTTTATTCTAGGAGTCCATGGAACCAATCTAATGAAAAAAGTCTTCTTTCCCTTTCTCTTTTCCATTTTTTAGGCCTCTCTAAGCCGTAACAACACAAATCTTTAACCCTCAGGTTTCACAAATATAAATTGCCTCCTATTTAGCGATCTATTTACAAAACCCTCTTTCAATATTCACCAATCTTATTGTAAACTGCCTCCAGTTCAATGATCTATTTAAAAATCTTCAACTCCTTTAGGTGTTATCCACACACTCTCAATGCTCTAATAAAGCTTTAAATTTTGCATATGTGAAATGCCTCACATTCATCGATCTAGTCACAACTACAAGAAATATCTCACTTGCACAACCATCCTCTACCCAAAAAAGACTCTAGAAGATTTTTTCCTCTACCCACCTCCTCTTTCAATGGAGGAACTCTACACCTTCTACCCAACTTTATCTCTACTGGAGGATAGTAGTTACAAACCCTCTTTCATTCCTACAACAAACATGCTTTCCACAACTTCTTTTAGCTCTTCACCCATAGGTCTTTTGGCTTAAACCCACACTCACAGGTCCTACTACAACTACCTCATGTTTGATGCTCTATTATAGACTCAGGACAACCAACTCTAATACCACTGATGAGGGAGGGAGACTCTCCCTTTCAAATCTAATCACAAAACCTCACAAACACAATTTAGTAAAAGACTACAAATACATAACTTAGGAACAAAATTTGGAAGATAAAATCTGCAACTTATATTATCTTCTAACATGCAAAAGATTACAAATATTCAAAGCTCACGGAATCCTCCACAATGTTATATGTGACACCTGCAACAAACTTGTCTTCAACAACCTTGTGTTAATCCTAAAAGCATCTGGGTATGCTAACCTTCCTTCTCCAAGCCCCCACCATTTATATATTCTCCAATCTTCTCTCCATCTTCCCCCTCGAGCCACCCCTATCTCCTATGGTTTTCTTCAGATTCTAACTTCACCAACAAGCTTCCTTGTCTTGATCCACACACCCCTATCTTGATCATCATTAAGATATGTTTTCTTGATATTACCATATCTTGCATTGAGTTGCCAAACATTCAATTCTATTATAGAGTGTTTTCCTTCATTCTCTTCCTGCCAAACCCTAAGATCAAATATGAATTTAATTCTCTCTTCTAATCCTTCAATCTAATTTTGATCGCAATCACCTCTTAATCTATTTCATTGCCTTGAAGATCAAATCCTCATTTACATTGGTCACTAGTGTGGTTGGACCAATTAATTTCTTCCTCTATGTCGGTTTGTAGTCACAAACCCTCGTTCACACTGTCATAGCTATTTCAAATTTCTACCTTTTAATTATGGTCGTCAATCTTCTCTTTTTCTCCACAAGCCTCGGGCTCTCCATTCATCTTGGAATCTTTAAAACGTATCCATTAGATTGTATATCCTTCAACTCAACATTGTTGATCACCTTTAGTTTAACATCCATCATTATGTCAGAGGGACCTACAACCTTCTCCAAGTGACATCACCCTTTCTCCCCAATGAAGATTTACATAAGCCTTTACTACCTATAGGCCCACCATTCCAGCTCATTGCCTAGCAATTCAGAAGAAGGATGTGAATTGCATGATCACCATATGCTTTAACATGTCACCATCTATCCTTGTCCACCTATCGGGTCCCACATTCAGCATCACATGCCCTATCACTTTGTCACTAAGTCAGCAAAAACCCAAACCTTATAACCTCTTGTTAGAGGTTGCAAAGTTTTGAAAACTCATGAAATGCTGACAATAAAGAGATCACCAAGTTAGAAGCTTTCAACACTCTAGAAACCCATGAAAATAAAGGGATCACTAAATTAGAAGGTTTTGGAACTTCATAACTCTGCGGCATGAGTTATGAAAACTTGGAATCCTATGAATCCTCACAACCTTGGCCCTTATTCGAAACAAACACACTACTATATTTTGGTTGATGCAAGATTGGTCTCAGACTTTGGATGCTCTTGCATCGCATAGGTATTATGGATGAGACAAATATTGAAGGACATCAAAGTTATATTTGATGAACCTATATCTGTCTTATGTGATAATACAATTGTAATAAACATTTCAAAGAATCCAGTGATGCATTCAAGGACAAAGCATATATCTATCAAGTATCACTTTTTGAGAGAGAAGGTAATGGATAATGAAGTGAAGCTTGAGTATGTTCCTACTAAGGAGATCATATTGCTGATATATTTACTAAGGCTCTTCCTAAGGATTCTTTTGAGTATCTTCAGGAGAAGTTGAGGGTTATTATCCCTCCTTTCTTGAACTAGATGCATATAGAGGTGCATCAGTCTAGTGGATCCATGGATCATCTCTTTTCTAGATTGATGTTAGTGTCTACCTCTCAGGGGGAGTATGTAGTGTCATGTGTTGTCATTGTGTTGCTGATTTAGTTGGGTTTACTCCTAAGGGGGAGTATTCAAAATAGGTAATTTTTGTTCAGTTTCAAAGAGGGATAACAATGCAAAATATTTTATCCTTTTCCATTGATTCCAAAGGGGGAGAAAAGAATCATGTGAAAAGGTAGAGAAATTTGTTGACAAGAAGAAAGAGACTCCTATAAAGGGGAGAAGTTTTAGGAATGTTTTGTAGGCTATCTAGAATTTGGAAAAAGAAAAAGAAAAAAGAGAGAAGTTTTACAACTGTTGTATGGTCTTTGGTGTATTTTCACATCTTTTGTCTCCATCAATGAAGAAGGGGGAGATTGTTGAAAGAATCATGGTGTTTTCATTGATGTCAACAGGAAGTTTACTTACTAGTTTTTTCATTGATATCAACTATGGAATGAAGATGTTGAGGATATTAAGAAAATTGTGGAAAAGAGGAAAATAGGTTGTGCATGTGTAGTTGATACCTTGTGGAAGTGTTGTGAGTACGTGGACCTATTCTTTTGTTTTAGAGTCTAAAGATGGGTTGGAATGAAGTAATGAGCTAAGATGATGCTTTTGGTACTTGGTTTCCAAGTGCTTTTGAGAAAATTTGATAAACAAAGTAAACTATGTTGTGCAAATGTCCATAGTGTGCTCCAATATTATGCTCTATTTTCTTTCAGTGTTGATGCTATTCTTGTGTCGTTCT
Source organism: Sequoia sempervirens (assembly GCA_007258455.2). NCBI lineage: Eukaryota > Viridiplantae > Streptophyta > Pinopsida > Cupressales > Cupressaceae > Sequoia > Sequoia sempervirens. The sequence goes on along the minus strand of VDFB02348838.1, from coordinate 16,215 downwards.
TACAAGTTATTCAAGGTTGCCAGAGGTTGCTATATTCAGAATTTGGGATTTTGGATCATGGTACGGTGCGAGATATTTTCACCACTATGTGAACTAGTTGTTTAGTGATGTTTTATGTGGTTTGGGAGAAATATATTTTCTCTGTGTTTCTCCACTATTTGGAATTAGGTTGCATAGATTTTGGAAGTTTCTTATAATTTTTTTTATCTTTTTGTGTTCAAGTTTTTACTTGATTTGATGTAGTGTAGTGAGAGTTTCATTTATTAGTTTACAATTAAGGGTTATTAGTTGTTCTAGGTTGAATTATTTTTTGATACGAGCTTGAATGAAGTGTTTGATGAATCTTATATAGTTTTTGGATTATTCTGGATTGATTTCAAGTGAATTATGTTTTTTGAAACTTTTAGCTTGATCTAGGGAAGTGTATACTTAATGTATATAGTGTTTTTAATGAGTGTTGGTCAACCTTGTGTTTAACACCACATGCAAGGCTTGGGGAACTATGTTGAAGTGTGTTGGGATCAATTTGGGTCCTAAATAAGGATTTATGTAGGTCACCTTTCCTTCCTATCCACTGCATAAATTTTTAGGTCCCAACCTATTTCAAATTTGAATGTATAATGACTAGTGGCTAACATTGGAGAATTTTTTTGAGGTAGAGATTGATATAACTATGTATGGTGTTGATGCAAGTTTGGAGGACGAAAGAGTAAGAAGAAATATATATGTAAGATTGTTGAAAGTGATGTTTGTGATAGAAAATTGAGCAGAGAAGTGTTAATTTCACGTTAGGGTTTCTGAAGGCAATGGACTAAAGGAATCTAAAATATTTCATACGAGATAACAAAAGTGTAGGAGAAATTATGGTGGACTCCTTGTTGCATTGAGAAGTTTTTTCTTTGTGTAATATTCTTCTTCTATCTTCTTTTTTTCTTTTTGTGGTAGTGAGCCCTAGCTATGATCCTTTTTGGACAGTGTTTCCTATTCTGGTAGTGAGCCCATTTGTACCGATTTTTCTATTACTTATATTATGAGCTAATCCTCACTGTGGTGTTTCCCTCATTGGGGTTTCCATGAAAATCTAGTGTTATCATGTGTATGGTGTTATAATTCTAGTTTCTATTATATGTATTACATGTTTAATCATTCTAACAAAAAAAGGGTTTAATGAATACTTGTAGATCTATTTACTATTGAGGATTTTGAAGTTTTAATTTGCTACAAGTAATTCACCCCCCTCTTAGTTTTCTTCTTCATTTCAAGAATTCCAACACACAACAACAAACACACATTCACACATAAATTAACACAAGGATATGCACAAGTAGATCATCTTAGATTTCCACACACCCTTATCCCAAGTTGGATACCTCGTATCTAAATCTTGAGTTATGAACATAACATTCACGGGTTTCTCACAACACATATTATAATGCACTTTTTAAGCCTTCAATACACTTATGAAAAAAAACTTAGACACCTTATGAAACATAAATACAACTTATTACTATAAATGCATGAATTAGTTTACACTCTAAATAGTTACCAACAACCAACCACATCACTATCGCATTGGATTTCCAAGAAGGAATTCTACATAGGGGGGGTAAGGACTTTACCAAACATGCGAAAACATATGAAAAAATATCATAATCAAATATCCACCATAAAAATCCACATAACACCAAACCAAATCCACAACATCTCTACATCAGAGCCACGTCATAACACAACCATATCAATGCCCTTATTCCTCCCATAAATAAATCTACAAAAAGTAGAATGGGATACTCATATCCCCATAGATGCAAGGGTACTCATACCATGGTAATGGCTACTACCCCCAAGGGATACTCATATCCCAAATAATAAAATGCCCCTATGTGTGGGAGTTATTCCCACTCAAACCCTTTACACATGGATGAACCAAAATCTCCTCTTCACAAGAGGAGGTTCAATTCCCCTAGAAGGCACATAAGAATTGACACAAAGGACCACATAATTCTCAATCCCAACATGACACTCAGAACAAACATTAGAAACAATAAGGATTTTCACCATATATAAAAAAAATGTACCACTAAGGATAAAACTCCTTGTTTACAAGCTAGTATACATTAATTCAACCTATAGTTCCATTACACCCAATATAAACATAATTACTATTAAAATGATAATTACTGATAATCGAGTCTAAATTTATTCATGCATAGCTATGGAATGTTAATTTTTCTACTTGAATGATAATGTTAATATTTTACATTTTATTTATCAATGCTACAACATCCAATATCTTGAGTTGGACAACTTCAAGTTATTATCATCAAGAAAAGAAAACAAGAGTTTAATCCATACTTGAACTTTTCATTTTCAAACAACCAACATTAATACATCAACATGTGAATAACATTACAATCTATTCATAATAAAATATCACACTAACTTAGCTAGATGACTTTCATAATCAATTTGTGACATTAATCAATTACTATCAAGTATCTTGATCATGCAATAACCATAATGGATTTATGGAAAATTCACTAGATTGTACTAAATTTGTAATGCTCAACCAAGAAAGCATCCAATTATAATGACCCATTTTAGTAAAAAATTCATTAAATAATTGCTCAAGGAAATGACTCTATATAATTTACATCCCTCTCTATTATGAAGCAAGTTAAAGTGATGAACATAAGTGACTTTGTTTAACTACCTCAAGAATGAAATTTCCCATAAGAAAGAACAATAATTCTTGAAAACCAAACTCCAATTCATATGCACCCATTTTCCTTATCACATTTTATTAGTTTTCTCCAATGGTTCTAACTAATGCTACTTGAATTCAACAACATTCCCATCATATCTATACTCAACTGAGAATCCATATAAAGAAAAACATTGGAAAAGAACATTAAAGTTACCAACAAAAATTCTACAAATAATTCTTATGGAACTAGTTTTTCATAAAATTTAATGATTCAAAAGATCCCAAATATTAAAAAACAACTCTCTATAAACATGGATAAGAAGGTAATGATCACAAATAACCTTGTTAAGAGTCAAATAAGTTTAATATCACAAGATAAGAGAATATAGCTCCAGGTGTTCAACAAAGATATAACTAACATGCTACATTACATACAAAAATAAGGTACAAACACTTAATCATTCTTATTTCTAATGTCCATCAAATTAAAGATTGCACACAATTGGGACCCTAAGAAAAATAATTTAACAACCCCAAGAGTTCCTAGTATTGTAACCCTACTCTAATACCAAATATCATTCCATAAATTTTACACCACTAAACATGGATAAGGAGATAATGATCACAAATAACCTTGTTAGGAGTCAAATAAGTTTAATATCACAAGATAAGAGAATATAGCTCTAGGTGTTCAACACGGATATAACTAACATGCTACTTTACTTGCAAAACTAAGGTAGAAAAGCTTAGTCATTCTTATTTCTAATCTTCATCAAATTAAAAATTTCACACAATTAGGATCCTACAAAAAAAAGTTAACAACCGCCAGAGTTCCTTGTATTATAACCCTGCTCTGATACCAAATATTATGCCATAAATTTTACACCACTAAACAAGACACAACCACCAATTTTTTTTGAAGAAAAGCAAATAACACTAATGTTTACTAACCACACATAAACATGATAGCATACTAATGATAAGGTTAGTATTGAATATCCTTTAATAATATTGAATCTAATAACATTCATATTAGAATTATATTTACCTTAATTCCTTCTCAATCCCTTTCAATATTTATATTCACCATCATCATTAATATTGACATTATTATTTTCTTAAAAAGGAAGAGATTATAATAATATTTATGGAAACCAAAAAAGTACACATTTTCCCTTGCTTGATTTAATGAAAAATTAGACTTAATATCCCCTTCATCTAATGTTGTGTGGTGTTTTACACATCCACATTAGGTCTTGGGACCTAGCAAACTGAATAAAATGCATGTCTTGTAAAGGTGTTGTAAAGTGTTATAAATGACTTTCACACTTTTCTAGAATTTTATTAAGTATTTAAGTCTAATGGACCCATTTTTCCCTTAATTCAATATTGTGAAATGTATTTAATTGCATTCTCACATTAATCTAGAAGGCTTGTTAATTAAACCTAATTTTAATCTACTATTGTATTATTTTTTACACATTCACATCAGATGTTATGCCTTTCTAGGCTATGTGGACCTTATTTTGATGTTGTAAAGTGTATTTAATCACGCTTTCACATTGAACTTTGTGTCCTTATCCTTAATTACCCTTTACATCATCATTAATAGGCCCCTATGACCATGTATTGTGGATCCTGATGCTTATTTTGATCAAAGACTCAATAAAATCAACATAAAAACTAAAATTCTTCACTCCCCAACATCCGAGTTAGAAAAAGAGCCCATGGCATGTGGGACCCATTCACCCAAGATGTGAATGAGTCCCATCTGGGCCATTTTTGAGGTTTGAGCGGGAAAATTTGGGTCTTAAGTTTAATTTTCTTCCATGTCAACCTATGGGATCAAATTAATAGGCATTTAGGTGGTTTGCCTATATAAACAAGCTTGTAAACCCTAATTCATTATTCATTCATCATGTATTCAAGTCAAGCAAGCTAGGGTTAGGTATTTCAAGGCTTTACAAGATCAATTCTAAGGCATACAAGGGAAAATTCTTTATCCATTGTTGCAACAATTCAAGATTCATCATCATGGAAAGTTTCTAATTGCATTACTTCATATTCATGCTTTATTATATTATTTAATCATTTTGGTTTAATTACCTAAAAGTAGTTTCACCAAGGCAAACCCCTATCCTCTAACAATCAACAAGTTTTCCCCTCTTTAATGTGTGATTACAGGTTTGTAGATTGAAGAAAAATGCCTAAAATGATATAGTTACAAATGTTGTCAAAGTTGTCAAGACTCATAGAAAATATGATCTAGGGAAAAATATTCATCCAATGTGCATAAAATCAATGGGAAAGTGCTTATTTCATCCATCTTCAGAGGCTTGCAAATTTTCAGTTCAAGATTCTACCCTTGGGACACTTTTCAACAAAATAGGATTCATCCCCTAGTAGTGGTGAATGAGTCCCACTATAGGTTTTTTTTTTTGGAGATCTTTACAGATTATAATTCCCTTTTGGCTGAATCTTGTTTCAGGATAGTTTTCCAGATCTATGACTAATTCACCCAAAATGGCGAATGAGTCCCACTAGGCCTTTAAAGAATCAATTTTAGAATTTCAGAGATATTTCTAGTCTTCAACACATTTCTAGGTGCACACTTTCTGTTTCATAGCTTTCTATTTTTCTTTATTTGCATTTCTAAGTCATTTAGAATTAGTTTACATACCACACTGTGTTTTCAAACATGTTGCATTTTCCGAGTTTTGCATTAGTGGTAAACCCTTTTATTAGCTTTTAGCCTTTAGGATAACCCCCTTTTAACAGATTTCAATCTCCTTTGCATTGGAATATCAAGAGTTTATTCTCGAGTGTGAACATTGTGAAATCGGATTCCTCTTCCTTTATTCTCCTTTTGGTGTGAGTAAGGAAGTTGTGCATTCCATTTCCATTTTCCACAATATTATCTATATTTCAACATTAATATTATATCCCTTAATACCACCTTCATTAAATACCCAAATTAATATTAATACCACTCTTAACATTTAAATTCATTACTACCCTTGCTTAAATTACTAAAGATAAAATCACCAATTTCATTCTTAATATTATCATGAGTTAAACATGTTTTCTAACACTGTTGAATCCAAATTAACATCTAGTAAAGTTGTCATCACATTATATATATATATATACTTATTGTTGCTAATAATTTTACCAACTAAAATTTTGTCATTTACCATTTACTAATATATTTATAATACTATTCTTGAAACATATTACTCAAATATGCTCAAACACTGACAATTCAATGTTGACATTGCACATAATGTTAATATCAATTTTATTCACATAGTCTATATACTTCACTAATGATGATATTATTCTGATTGAAAATCACAACAATAATATGGTCAGAAGGACCAAGTATTCACTACTCTTTATTTGGCATCTTCTTAGTTAATGACTATAGTACAAATCTATGCAACAATGAGCTTTATGTGAAGACCCAACCAATATTACCCAATACAATTCAAACACCATTGAATTGATACTAGTAAAATGATCCATTTTAATATTCCAAGGTATATTTTTAATCACAAGATAACTCATTAACCAAATACCACTTACAAACTTTTCTATTGCTCATTCTTTTCTTTTGAGCAACTAATGGTCATAGACCTAATAGGCTTAACTCTAATTAAATATAAATCAATTGTTTTACATCACATCTCAAACTTGAGGATGAATAAGAAACCTAAAAATGTATAACGACCTACAAAATTTATTTTCAAATATCATTATTTATATCTAACTTCTAAGAGAGAAGTGATTGACCCTAAATGAGTCTAATAATAGATAATAGTATACATTTTCACTGTACCTTTCTAAGATGGACCCAATTATGTTTCTATGTCTATAAAATCAACATGAGCATCATTTTCTATAATGTAGAGGATTAATTAAACATGATAATTAACATGGTAATATAGCCTGAGAACTACTTGATAATTTTTTTGTCAAGAATGAAAACATCCATTGCCAAGAAGGTTCTTTTTATTTGAATACTTGGAATAGGTGGAAAAAAATTAGGCTACTCATTAATTTCTTTATGAGAGAATTTAATCATTACCAACTGAATTATCATTATCCCTCAAGTTCCTTTAGACCTTTAAGTTATATTCTAATTAAAGAAAGTAACTACAATTATATAGATATATTTGAATTAAATTCAAGTGCTGATTGAAAAATTAATTTGACTTAATTTATATTTATAATAACCTTACACATTTCTATATAATTCATCAAATTCCAAACAATTATTTAATTAAAATTATTTAACACAAAAAAAAAACCAACTTATAACTACCATGACCCTTTTTAAAAATCATCCCTCCCTCTCTTAGTTTCCTTTCTAAAATTACTAAGTTAGATCTCTCATATTTCTCTTTTATTTGCTTATAATTAATTAAGTTCATTATTTGCATCCCTTTCATAATGAACAGATTGATGCTAGAAAGGAGGCTGACTAAAGTTATGGATTTTTAGACCTATTTAGAATGTTTTATTTTTATTCTTTTTATATTTTTCTGATGGGCGAATAGGGGAGAGGGGCCCATAGTGGAGCACCCTAACTTCGTGTTTTTCAAAATCTTAGGTGAAAATTTCAAATCAATCCCAATTTTGTACAACAATTTATTTGGTAGCTCATGTGCTTCTATATTTTGTTTTAGGGTCACATCATCAAATATGATGCCACATTAGCATTCTTTTTGTTGAGGTATCCAAAAAGAGCCAAAAAAAAGTGAGACTGACAATGGTGCACTAAGTCATGTTTTATTGGTGCACTGATGTGACATCACATGATCTATCAATTTGTGTATTTTATGGATAAAAAGTGTTTTGCAATTGGATATTAATATTCTCTACTATGGGGCCCACTGTGGACTACTTCTATCCCCATTATTGGACCCTCATCCACTATGGGCCCCTCTCCCCTACCTAAGAATAGATCGATATTATAAGAAAAAATGATCAAAAATAAGTGTAGGAAAAACTAATTTAGAATTTGCTCACATCCCAAACATGCGCGAGGAAATTGCGCTGAACTAGTATTTATCATTTTTTTTTTGTTTGATTTGAAACTTATTAAAAGGCTTTGTTATTTTTATTAGCCCTTAATAAGGGTGGTGCTTGCATAAGGGGAGAGGCCAACCCTAAGTGGGGTTCGACCAGGGAGGTCAAATCCCCTTATTAAACTTTATTTATCCCTTTTTTAAAAATAAGCTTAGAATCTCATGCAAGTCAATTCCTTTTTATAACACTTTTATATTAAAAAAAATTCATAGTATTTGTTTTAATATAAATTCCTAAATATCTATTTTAATTTTTATTTTGATATATTCTTTAATATTTATTTAATATAATCTTTAATTATTACATTGTCTATATATATATAATAAATGTGATAATTTTGATAGAAGAAAATATCAAAACTTCATAATAATTTTATTAATTTTTTTTTATTATATTTAGAGAAATAAGACATATATATATATATATGATCTTTTAAGTACTTTTGTGAAGGGACATTAGATGCATGTATATAAATTTAAAAGAAGATTAAATCTAAGATCTAACAAATCATTTTACAAGTAATTCAATAATAAATTAAGGTTCAAGTGTTTGTTTTTCTTTCTTGAGACTAAAATTGTTGGAGACATACTTTGCATGTTTTTTTTTTCATTTACCTTTCAATTTTAACACTTTCTCAAACAAGTTAGGAATTTTTCTACCCAAGGCACAATCCTTTTGTTCCCTTAAAGATTTATAACGATGACTACCATGATTGCACTTGTGAAGTCTATATTACCCAATATTAGATTATTTATATCAAGGGATTTAAACTTACCTAATGTATTCCTTGAATTCATACATCTAGTTAAAAGTGTAAACACATTTACAAATTGAACCAACCAGTATATAACCAACAATTACATTTTCCCAAAACTCTACTTTTGGAACATGAAGTTTTTCTTTTCAAGTCATAGGACTCATATTTATTTCAGGAATCCTAAGTGGATAGAATTTCTATTGATTCCAACTTCAATATATATGCACTTGAAAGAAGAAGACAACAAAAAGATAATAAGGCCACAAGCTCTCCTCCCAATCATAGGATTAATAATCAATCCACCCTTGAGCTCTAAGGATCATATGGATCTCCCAACTCACTTTACACATGACTCACATTCTTAAGCTTGACACAAAACAACCATTGATTCACATAACTCAAATTCTTTACTCTAACACACAAAAAAACTATTCATGTACAACTTAACAAGGTGGAACTCTTACCCAAAACAACCCCAACACACACAACATCACCACAAATGATCCAACATTAAATCTTCACATAGATTTCAAACCACAAAAATAAGAATCAACAAAGATATTCATAAACCAATGAAATACTCCAACTTTCATTTACATATCAACAAAAATCAAACCATAAAGAATAGATCTTACCAAGACATTTTCCAACCCAAATATGGAATAATCTCACCCTTTCTCCAAGCCCTTCCCTCCATTCCTCTTCACCCATCCTTTCCTTTTCTCCATCAACAAAACTCCTCCCAAATGAGAAAGCATCCCAAGGACAAGAAGAAACCCAAAAGGAAAAAAAAACAGAAGCCAAGGAAAAAGAGAGAAGCCCTTTCCCCTTTCAAAGACAAGGAATAAATAGAAGGAAAAAGGCAACCAACTCCCCATAACTTCTCAACCACCCAACCAACTCCAATTCTCGCCACTTTTCATAAGTGAGTAATTGGAGTGGGATTTAGACTTTATTAAAGGGGTTTTATGGAATAAAAATACCCCTAACCCATCGACCTACCATAGGAAATTTTTTAAGGACTTCATAATCACATAAAATAATTAATCCCATTTAAAATTTGACTCAAGGGTCTAATAAGACAACCTATCACACATGCACAACCCTTACAAAACAAGATTGAAACACATGTCCTTGATAAGACTAAAAAAATCACAAGAATAACATAAAGGAGGTAGCTATGTGACCCCCTGATCAACATTGACCAATTTGACCTATTTACTCAATCAAAAAAAGGTGCTAATATTACTTATAATTAATAATAATTGAAATTTGGCATATGAAAAATAACCTTCCATTAATAATCGAATAGAGATCAAATCTACACAAGTAACATATAGTTTAAATTTACCTACTTTCATAATAATTTTTAGATTCGAGCAATAATTTATCATACTATTTATTATAAAATTATTACCAATTGTATCAATATATATTTAACCTATAAGGAATACTACTACAAGTAAATATTGCATATCAATCATTACCTTTATATTCAAACGTACTCACATCCATAATATAAAATCACCTAACATGATGAAAACCACTTAATGTACATAATGATATTACAAATAAATAAACATCTTGATCATTACATACTTGGAAAAGGAATATAACTCATTTGGCTATCACATGAAATCACAACAACCATTAGTTGGATAAGATTAGTTCTAAGTTACTAATCAAAATATGAGCATCTTTGATATATAAGAACAATCATCACTAATGTGTATTATCCAACATATGAGAATCATAAAATATAGGACATAACCCATCAATAACTAACATGATCAACAAGATCACAAGAGATGGGATATTATAGTACCAGTCTAGAGAGTCCATTAGATTTCTTATTGATTAGAGATATACTGTTTGATCTAATCCTTTTATTAAAGGACCTTGAATAGTTCCTACAAACCTTGCATATCTCTTCAAAAGGTAGTTGTGATGTATCTTTTGACCCAATAAGGCTAAGGGAATTCATGCAATCATCATTAACTCCTCTTAAAAACACTAATTTTAGGGATTAATCTAAGAGCCTATTTTGTGGAGAATTCTTTAAGAAGAACTGAAATATTTCTATATAGTCCTCCAATGGTTCATCTTCTTTTTGTGTCATTCTAAAAATATAATCTCTTTTCCTATTAGTTCCTCTACAATAATATTGATACATCTCTAGGAACTTGGTCTTCATAGTATTCTAATTTGGAACATCTCTTCTTAGACCCATGAAACATCTTAGAGAAACACCCTTCAATGTTGTAGGAAATAGTTGCAGCCCATGTGCATTTGTTGTGTAATAGAAAATTCTACAAATCACATCAAAATAAAATAAGAATGTATCTGGGTCCTCTATGACCAACCCACAAAAGAAAGGTAATGTTGAAAGAGGTATATTCTTCAAAGCATTTGCTCTCTCTTGTTTGGTAATGGGGAACTCAAAGGCTACATGCTCTGGTGGGTCTTTCATTTCTACATCAACCATAGTGATAATATGTGTGGGAGAAGTCTCTTCTATGTCTGATGTGGATGTTGGTGTTAGGGATGATTCTTCTTCAATAATTCCCTTGCTCTATTCACTCTAATCACCAATATCCTCCAAATCTTGGGGTGTTGAGGGGATAAATCTTCCCAAAACATCTCACTACCTCCATGCATAATATGTGTGACTCTTTAGATCAACAGATCTTGCACAATGTTAGTGACAAGTTATTGTTGGTGAATCAAAACCTAATTACCATATTGGTTGAAAAAAAAGGACTAACTATGAAAGCTTGAAATAAAGTAGGAGAAACCTAAGTGTAGCACTATCCTTGGAAATGGCACCAAAAATTTGAGGCCTTTCTAACGTTCAATTACTTCGGTGTTTCATGGATAGACACTCAATTCAAAGGGAAGATTCCTAACTAAATAGTTCACTAAATCCTCACAAAGGCTTCATTTAATTATCAACCAAGGCCTCATAACCTTGTGATTATGTTGGCACTATATGTGCACCTATGGACTCTATACAATCTATATTTTTGGATATAGGTGGTTTACATGTGCATAAAAAATGATATTTTGAAAGGTAAAGTAAAGCATAAACTTGCAAAATAGACTAATTAACTTAATATTTCATCTATGCTATGGGTACTCTCAGCTTAGTGTTGTTACTAGTTAACTACTAGAACCCAAACTCTAAAATGAATTATACCACTAAATATTGGCTCTTCACAACTCAACTAATTAACTACTCCAGAGCTTGAATCAAAGTAATGTTATAAAACACATACAACCATGAATCTATTTGAAATGAGTACAACATGAAACATCTATTCTAACAATAAAAAATTGAAGTGGGTGGACAATAGCTTGAGTGGCCCTTTCTCAAGTTGTTGTTCCCACAAAATAAGTGAAATATGAGCCATTGGATCAACTAATCATAATATTAGTTTGAAAACATCTTTATTACAATGAAAAATGAATGCTTGTAATATGACAAGAATCTCCAATAGATTTACCATTCAGAAATCCATATCCATTATAATAGTAAACTAGCAATTGTCTTGCTAAAGCATGAAAACTAAAAATATACTACAACTATAACTATAACTAGATTTACTCCTCAACCATCTATCCCTAGATATAGGCATGGGAGGAGATTTATTTTCATAAGAACTCAAAACTGAATTTAAAACATAAAACTAAGTGCTAGTGTCCACTCTCCTCAAGAATAGGAGGTGAATGAGACTTTTACAAATAAATTGTAATTAAAAGAACAATCGAATGGAAGTTGAATAAGGACACTTTCTCAAACGATTTTGATAGAGACATAGTCAAACTATCATGTGAGCATAACTATCTTGACCCCTTATTCCTCCATCATATTTATTCATTGTGTCACAACCCTATTTCTAGAACAAATTTGAAAAAGAGACTCATGATTATTAAGTTAATTCAAGGTTTGATAATAATTTTTTTTTTTTTTATTATTATGGAATTAGAACTTAAGGAAAAAAATAAATTTAAAATTAATAAATTAAATTATTTAGAAAATAAATTAAACTTATGATGCAAAATTTAATTATGGAAATAAGCATCTTTTTCAAATTATGAATGAAATAATAATTATATTTTATTTTATTTAAAATTTGTCATATTTCTTTGCTTCAAATTTCTATTCTTCTTTCTAGTCAAATTTCTCGTCTCCTATCAGTTAACTCCATTTAATTTTAGAATTTAAATCTTCTCTTATCAATTAACTAATCTTTCTTTTGGAAACTTCATTTTAAAACTACACATAGAAATGGAAACCTCACATGCACCACTATCCAACATTTTAAATTAAAAATTGACTATTACCCCCTCATGAGTTAGAATGGAAACTTTCCTCCTCACTTCTTTGTCCTTGACCATTTATTTTTTCCATCGAATCTCGATTGTTGAACTAGTATTCATTTTTTATAAATGTGACTCTCCACCCTCTTTCAAAGGGACGATAAAATTTAGAATCCTTCATAGTCATTAATTATCATCTTGATTTTCCTTTACATTTGAAGGGTAGTAATTTCTTAGGAAAAGATAGGGAATAGAGAAGGAGGTTTTTCTTACTTTGTTGTAGAGGAGTAAGGACTAGGAAGGTTCAAAGAGCTTTGATAACCAAAGAGGGATTTGGGAAATTGTGTTATAGGTCAGTTCATTGGTTCTTCTTTCTCCCTTTAATAGAATTATTATGGGTAATTTTTATTCCATTTCATGTCAATCTTGTTTTAAGAGAATCGAACTTTTAAAAAAAATTATAGAAAGAATTTTTCCATGTAAGCTATGATGATAAATTTTATTTTATCCTATATTAAATACTAATTTTAAAGAAAAATATTCTTCACAAATATTGAAAAAAAAATCTAAACATTTTACTTAGAAATTTTATTTAAGATTAGAATTAAAAAAAAAACAAATCACTAAAATTTTCATTTAATATTATTTAATTTCATTAAAATTTTATTTTTAAATTTTACTTTAAAAATTTAAATTTCATAGAAATTTATCTATTTATTTTACAAAATTATAATTAAATATTATTCAATTTTTTTAAGGAAAAATTACAAGGAATTTGGAAAAATTTTAAAAATGAAAAAAATGTTAGAAAATATATAAAAATATTATTAAAAAATAAAATAAAATAAAAATTTATATATATTAAATATTTTAAACTTAAAAAAAAAATTAATTGTAAGAGGCCCATGGCGTATACAGGTCATGGCCTACATAAAGGTTGTGGCCTTGTGCAAGCTACAAGGCCATAATTTTTTTTTTTTAAAATTCCTTAAAAAAATTAATTTAGTTTATGAAATTTCCAATTAGGTTTTATAATATATGTGATTAATTGTTATTTTTAAAAAAAAATTAGTGATCATTTATTAATAATAAATTTATAATTTGATTAAAACACTAATGAATTTTACTTATTTATTTTGTAATAAATTTTATCAACAAAAAATCAATAATGATAATTAATTTAGTTATTAATAAAAATTTCAATAAAATGGTTTATAAATATATATAAAGGCTAAAAAAAATCAACATGAAGTTTATATTTTTCTTGAATCTCTTCTATTTAATTAAGAGGTTGAAAATTATTGAAGAAATTAGAAAGTTGTTATTTATTAAGGATTTTGAAAGCAGAAATTCATATTTTCTAAGAGATTTTTACAACAATAAAACTAGTGTTAAGCAAAAAGAAAACTAAATTAGCAGATTTGTGACAATTAATTGGAAATTATTAATAAATTAACCTAATCACTACTCAGTAGTGATTGGATTCAAAACTTAGTATTTATTCAAACTGTTAACATAGCTTAAAACTTTATTTATGAAGGAATGAAAGTTGTATTGACCAAATTAATGTATTCATGTAAAATGAATTTATTATTGGAATAAATGTAAGGAAGAAAGTTAATTAATACTATCTTAATTTATTTAATATTCTCTCTAATATATTACCATATTTTTGTTGTTAAATGAAGATAGTCAATTTCTCTTAATAAGGATAATTATCTATGTCAATTTATTTATTTTGCAAAATTAATAATTGAACCCTAATCTGTAATTTTTAATAGGAAATTGTTATTTGTAAAAAACAATAGTAACTTTTTTTATGTAAAATTTTATTTTAATTAATTAATAAATGTAATTCTCGACCACCGTATGCTCTCACCTCACCTATATTAGGATCTTGGTGATCAGAAAGTGGAAGGGAAGATGTTAGTGTTCTTAGTTTTCTTTTTCTAAATGTTGAATTTAATAGTACTTAAAATTCTCATACACCGTATGCTCTCACCTCACCTGTACTATGATCTTGGTGATTAGAAAGTGTAAGTTGCTACTTTTCTTTAAGTATATTTGTGCCTCAATTCATATTATTTTAAATCAATATTGCCTTAATCTATTTTATATTAGCCATGGTAAAGTTGGTATAAATTAGTGTTTATTTCATTTCCAAAAGCATATTACCTTGCAAGAAGTAATTAGTTGTTATTTATTTTCTTAGATCTAGGTAAACTTTAATCAAGAGTTGAAACCAAAACTAGCAACATTTGGTATAAGTGGTGCCTCTAGCTCACATTTACTAGTAATGTCATCATGCTGGAGCTATTGCATCCATAGCCTAATACATCTGCAACAACAGTGTCTATGGAATCTTCCCTTTAAATCATTGGGGAGTAATAAGGAACATTTGATGTATTAAAATCTAAGAGACGGGTAATCTCTCTTGCATTGATAATCTAATAAGATAATTTCAAATGAACAAAAATCAACTAGTACAAACCTAGTAAACTACATTATAGGATTCTATGTAATTTATTTAATATCATTCTATTAATTAAGGTAATCGTATCTCAAATGGGTTCAAGGGAGAGATTATTTTAGGAACCGGGTTTAGATGTTTAGGAAACAAGTAATAGTCATGGAGACTATTTACTTATATTTGTATTGCTTCCCTTCCTGGGTAGTAGTTACAGAGGAACTATTTGGGGAAAAAGGGGCCCTAGAAAGGGTTGCATACCCACATAACAACTCACATCAAACTTAGATTAGAAAACAAAACTACATATTTTACGCCTTCATCTCATTTGGAAGTAGAGTATGTAGGCACTCTAGGAAATGAAGGATTCTCCCAATACCTCAGGCATTCGAGGATGGGGCTTAGGAAAATTTAGGATAATTTAATAAATTAAAACGTAATTTAATAATTCAAGATAATTGCTCATTCATAAGGGGCTAAAAGCATCTAATGGGTGAACCAACAAAAGTGGTTTACAATTCGAGTGAGGAAGGAAAATTTGAAAAAAATTACCCCATGCAAAAAAATTGGTTTTTGGGGTTCAAACAAACTTGTTGGTTCGAATGAACCAAAAGAGGGTTCGCTAGAACCATAGTTCAAGTGAACCATAGTTCAAGTGAACCAAAAGAGGGTTCCCTAGAACCATGGTTCGAGTGAACCCATTAAATGCAAGGGCCCACCGTTCTTGCAAAAAACAAAAAGAAAAACCCTTTTTGAAAAGGGGTTTGAATGAACCTTGGTTTGAGTGAACCCCTAGGGGTTTGCTCAAACCCCCATGGTTTACCTTTCCTCGACTTTTTAGACACCAAAAAAGCCCATATTTTGCACTTCAAA
>VDFB02348837.1:0-32306 GCA_007258455.2 Sequoia sempervirens | reverse complement strand
AACAACTATTTAAATTTGTCTTTTCTGAAATTTAATGAAAGGGAGCCACCCCCTTGGTTTTACTTTGCCAAAAAAATATTAATAATAAAATAGTACTAATATTAATAATAATATATAAATTATGATATAATAATAATAAAATAATAAAATAATAATAAAAAAATATAATTTAATAATAATAATAATTAAATAATAATATAATACTAAAAATATTATTATAATAGTAATACTATTAACAATATAATATATTATAATATTCATTTAATATAATCAATTAAAATATATATTAAATCTAATGTATTAAACTTTTAAATATTTAATACAATATTATTGATTATTGTAACTATACACTAGTATATATATATTAAATAATAATTTATATAATATATATTAGTATTTATAATTTATATATTAATTATATTTTTAATTTTGTATATTGGAAATTACAAAAAGTTTATAGTCTGCTTGCACTAAACTCCAATTTAATTAGAGGAACCAAACTCAAATAATTTATTTTAAAAAGTTACAGAAAATATCGACTTACGTATCTAAACTCCATCCTATAATTAAGAGATGTTTAATTTGGAAGTTTTGAGTGCAACGCTTCGTTATGATTAAGATCCAATGTTTAGAATGAAAGTAGGACACGTGATTTTAATCCTATCTTAGCGGGAATATCAAAAAGACCAGCAGTATTTCGATGACAGCGTTTTGCTGGGAAGTATGCATCAACTACCTAGTTTTATTTCGGTTCGGTTCTTATGATTTCATGATGCGATCCCAAGTTGTTGTCATAGTAGTCCTGAAACAATATATATATATAGATGAACTTTCGTTTTTTCAACAAATTCTTAAATTTTCATTATTTTGAATGGAAGTTTATCCAGGTTTGGGGATTCTTATCCTGCTCTGTTGACTATGCTTTTATAAATTTCTATTTTGCATCCTTATAAATTTTCTACACAGAAAAGAATGAATCTTATCGAAGTTCTCATTACTGAAGTAGCTTTATACTGCGTAGAAATTCATATAAAGTTCCGGTCACTTACATGTTAATGAGTTCTGTCATCTGAGCAAGAACTGTGGGTATGGATCCTGTCAGATTCCTTCCGCCCAAATTGCTGAAAATAAACAAGTAACACCAATGGGTTCAATCCTTTCAAATCTATTTCCCACAATTGTACTTATTAAAAGAATTTAAGAATTATATGAACAAAATTACATTTCCGAAACTCTGACAGAAGAAAGGCTGTTAGTGCACCGGATTCCTTCCCATGGAAAAGCAAAGCAAGGATCTGAAATCCAATCGCTTATTTTAAACTGTTTCCTCAGAGCAACTAGAGCATCAACTGCGAGATCACCAATCAGACGATTTTGTTAGATTTTTTAATTACGATAAAACATCTAATATTTGGAAATTTTCAAAAGTAAGTTCTGACCGGCGCGGCTTAAACATCACACACTAAGGGTTTGACTTCTTACGTGGCTCTGGGTCCCACTTTTACACTCTTCGGTCGGATTCTCATCTTCCGTTTCCCGTTTTCTTCTCCACTGCACTCCTCTGACTCTTGACAGTCACGGTCACTGCAACTTCCGTCCAATCCAGCTGTCTGAAACTGACAGTTAAGTTTGAATTGAAATTTCAAATCTGCCTCTCCCGCTCAAGCAGCAACAGGAGGATTTCTAGTGCGAAATATGCTTTGAAGTCTTATTTTCCCTGCTGCTACTTCTTATGGAAGCCTAGCTTGCTGCTGCTCTCTTTTTTTTTCCTTGAATAGCAAGAGAAACTCCAGGCCCATCTGCAAAGCATGTAGACGGTTAAGTTGGAAATTCTCTGGTAGACATGTATGCAAAATGCGGAAGCACAGACAGGGCACGTGAACTGTTTGAGCCGGATGCCTCAAATAAATGCTGTCTCATGGAATGCTATGGTTGCAGGATATACGCAAAATGCGTTTGTTGAAAAAGATTTAGAAACTTTCAACTAAATGCGATTGGCAGCTGTAAAGCCAGACTACGCCACCTTTGCCAGCATTCCTTGTGCCTCTGCCAAAATGGGAGCTTTGGAACAGGGCATGGACATCCATCGCAGGATAATGGATAGCGGAATTTTGTCAGATTTTGTAGTCGCAACTGCCCTGGTAGACATGTATGCAAAAATGTTGGAATCATAGACAAGGCACGAGAACTGTTTGACAGAATGCCTCAAAGAAATGTTTTCTCATTGAATGCCCTGGTTACAGCTTATTAACAAAATGCATCCGAAGACATCAAATTATTAAGGTTCTTATTATTCTTTATTACATGTCTTGATGATTGAAAGCATCACTTATTAGGTAGTGATGAGTTGTATGGATTCTTTGATATATTATATGGGCGCATCATATATGTATTTGAATATGGGTTCTTAGTGAGAATGTTTTTAAGATTTTTTTTTTATATAACATAGGTGTCACGGCGATCCAATGTTCTTAAGAAAATTATTCTTGAAAGAAACATATGACAAATCTAAAAGTAAGTATATTTCATAGAGGTAGTCCCTCAAATACTAGTAATCAATGAAACATTGTTTGTTTGTATCAATAACAATTTCAAATATAGAAGAAATTTACAAGATTAAGGTATTTTTTAATTAAATGTTTTGTATTTTCACCTATAATTGTATAGAGTTTATCATGAAAGACTACTCTTTCTTGCTAAGATAAATAAAAAAATTAAGTTCAATGTAATATCTAAATTTATAAATTCAATACCTAATACACTCAAAAATTAATTGTTCTTATTTGATGGGAGCTATTTACATTACATAGTGTGTATCTTCATGTCTTAATTAGTCTAATGAATTATTTCAAGATATTTGTTGAGGATGTATTGTTGAAACTATTTGTTCACTATTAGAAGGGTGATATAAAATATAATTATATTAGCTTCTCAGATAATTATATTTCACATTATGAAAAATTTCAAAATACTATTATTGAGTAGTTTAGAGATGAAGTTGATCTTAGTAGGTCAATTACATAGCTTTCTAACATTTAAAAAATAACAATGAATCAATTTGTCTATTTAATTTAGATAATCTCACTTTGAGTTGTGATAAATATCCCTAAGCATGTAAGATCGATTATATAAGAATGTTTGAGATTTTATCATGGAGTTTTTTATTCTAAGTATAATATTTTTCAAAAGAGATGAATCTCATAAGTCTCTCATAGGCTTATTATTGAGGTAAACATCGATGAAACCATTAGGGTATCAATAATGTTACATCTTACATCCAAAATTGTTTTTGTTGATAATCCCTTAGATTTGGATGTTTAGTCTAACAAGTTGGCTATAAATATTTGTAATGCTAATGACCAAGTTGTAGTATATGGTGATTCATTCCTTTGCTTTGAAGCATTCCAATAATTAGATATAAAATATGCTAAAAGAGAAGTTCTAACAAAAGAAGATGAATAAACTACTAATGAAGTCAATTTAGCATTATTTCTTAATAAATTTTCTAGTAGATTTATTAATGAATTTGGTTATAGTAATGAGTCTCATGTAGAATCTTACAATGAATGTGATGAAAAATAAAGAGCCTATAATATGAAAAACTAGGTCATTCACATGTGGTGCCTCAACTTTCCATATTTAACTTCAATGATCTAAATGATGGTTTGGGTTATCTATATGACTCAAGTGTACATGATATTTTTTATTTTGATTATAGCATTAGTTTTCCATGTCCCAATAATATTTTACAAACATTAATGAAGATAACCAAATTGATAGTAGAAGTAATATTTGGATCTTTGTGCAAATGAAGAAGAAGATGAGCTACACATTTTAAGTGACGTATATATTTAACCCAATATAGTTTACTTAAGAGAATTTTCCTATATTTGAGAGTTTTGACTGGGATTTCCTAATAAAAGTTTTCTTTACAAAAATCATGTAGCCTAGTATGTCATTTTGCAACATGTGAATATGATGCATTTAAGTTTGATATTGATATATGTAAAATGGTTTGCATTTAGGACAATGTCAAGGAATTAGATTATGAAGAATTTCATTTTCCTATTTTTTGGGATAAATTCACTTTCCAATAATGATGAGCCATGTAATATTAGCATAAATACTTGATGCAACTATAAATACTTGATGCAACTATGGTAATGTTAATATGCATGATTTTTATGTGTTCCATAGTGAGCTATTTGATTCATATAAGGGCCCAAAAGTTAATTTTTATTCTTGATCTTCAACCAAAATATGCACATGTGTGTATTCTTGAATGTATGAGAATAATTATATTTTGGCTAGGTAGTAAATGCATTATAATAAACAGAATGAAATAACTAATCTAAAATTTCTTTTTTGATTTAGGGAGGTATTAGTTTTATGTTTTCTTATAACCTTTGGGTACACTAGGTCCTTGTAGAAGATAGTGTATCACATGGTTTTTTGTATGGACAATTGTAACTTCATATGTATGCTAGAATATTCCTAGTTGCAATTGCATGTATCTAATATGTGGGAAATGTTGTTCATTGCGCGCCTTTAAGTTTTAGGTTTCTCTTTCTTTTATGTTTAATTTATATTTGTACATTGTCCTTGTGCATTTTAGTTTGTGGCCTTATTTTATCCTTGGATCCATATTTTCTTGGTTTGGCATGCTCTATTAGAGACTTCTAGATTCTTGTTGTACAGGTTTTGGAGATTTAAGTCCTTAATAAGAGGTGTTGTTGACATCCATTCTTGGGATAACCTATTTCTATCTCTTTATAGTGTTTTAGAATGCTTAACATTGACAATCAATCCAATAAATTCAAATTAGGGTTTCATCCTTGTGCCTTTACCTAGCTATATGATTGATGCCCTTTTTTATTTGTTTCTCCTACATACGTTTATTAAATCTTTATGATTTTAATAATATTTTGTGTTATAGCGATGGTGAAATATTATAACAATGCCTAAGTCCCTACTTTTCCCCATATAGTTTATTTCTAATTGGTCATTGGCTTATGATAGGTAAAAAACCCTTTTTTTGTTTGTTCAACAATAAGACATTCTCACATTTGTGTTGGCACATTAGTAATGTACATAGTCACATGTAGTCTCTTTACTCTATATGAACAAAAATGGTTGAATTCTTTGTTGTGAATTCTATCATTTATCTATTCAAAAAAGAGTTGTTTGTAGTTTTCTTTTCTATGACATGGACTTAAGGGTCAAATAATTATTGGTCAAGATGGTGGATGCCTAATTGGGTTTGCATCATAAAGGAGTAATTCCAAATATCCAAGTGACCCAATGAGTTATGTTTTGTAGGATTTATATTTATTAGATGTTCTCCTTTGTGAAGGCAAAGGAGAGTGTGACATGTTCTATTTTTTGAACAAATGAAAAAATGGCTAAAAAAGTGTAGTGTAACTTCAACCATTATGTTTTATCCTTTTCCACCAATTCTTACCAATTATTTGAGAATATTTAATCCATGAATATTTGTATAGGTTTGATATAAATACTATAAATTGAAGAGGTTACATTAATAATACATTTGGCTTATGTCTTGTACTTTCATTATGTTGTTGATCACAATTGTGGCTCCACAAATCCTAAAGACAACACCAAAACCTAATTCTAGTGAAAGTCAAGATTGGTTTGTGGGATAAAGTCATGATTAGATAATAGAAAAAACATTAAACTATATGAAAGAATTGGAAATATCTCATTCATCATTAGGCTCTTTTGTATCAAGGTAGGTTTTCCCTAATGTATGTTTTTGATTATTCAAAAAGCATGTTTTAAAGGGGCCCTTAAACCCTTTACAAAAGAAAAGGCTACTAGAAAGAAAAGACAATTAAAATCAACAACTCTAGTTCAAAAATGATACAAAATAAGCATTACCACACCAACATCATACAATCAGCCAAAAATCAACAAAAAAAAAGATGATAAATTACTGCAACTTTTTAAAGTCTTAGTTGCTTCCAAATCCTTAGAGATGATCTTCTCATGCATCTCCATAACATCTTTGAGTTCTCGAGCTAGAATGACAACATTTTTCTTCGTCTTGCTTCTAGTTTTGATACAAGGGCCTACATCCATACCCTTTTCCATATCACCTTTATGGCCATCATCCTCCACTTCATGCACTTCTTTCCCTTTAATAAGCAGTTCCCTAATCCATTTATGGGCCTTCTCATTTAAGATAGATAACCTCTACACATAGTATGAATAGAGTAGATTTTCTAACTTGCATGAGAATGCTCAAGTCCACGTGAATTTTGTTAACCTTCTCCTCAAGAGAAGATAATCTAGATTCATGATTCTACCCCAATTTTTAGCATCATCCTTAACCTTATTCAAAACTACATTCATATTCTTGACCCTAAAAAATAGATATCTCCAATTTTCTATTGTTAATAATGTCAATATTGTTATTAGCCATCAAATTCACCTTGAGATTAATCTGTTTTACTTCAATTAGAAGCCAATTAAAGAGTTTGAAGAGGTTCTCAGTCCCATTCTTCACCAATCTAATAACATTATTCAGGTCACATTCTCCTAATTGATAGACTCCTCTTGTAAACTAGTTGACCCCTTGGGCTGAACATTACCACCAAGAGAATCCAATTTTGTTTTTCCTTTACCCACAAATTCTACACCAACAAGAGAGACATCCAAGTCCACCAGCACAATATCCACCCTATTCACATTAATAACAACTTTAGGATCCTCCAACTTCTGAAGCTTACCTATCTCATCCACAACATCACCCTGGACTTTCACCTTACCATTCATCACCTCTACCACAAAGAAAGTCTCCTTATCCTTACCCAACTCATGGTTTATGGATTTCTTCCCCGTTGATACTTTCCCTCAATCCCTTTCTCACCTTCCACTACAAGAATTCTTCTTTTCACACTCGAAGGAAGAGATGACTCCACTTTTTAACAACTTTAGCTCCCTTTCTTAACCTTAGCTAAACCTTTACTCATGAGCCTAACCGAGGGAGACTCCTCAATCTTCAAATCTATATGCGAACCACCAAACCAAGAGGGGATAGCCTCTTTCCTCCCCATTTTCCTAGTATGATTGTCAAAATCTTCCAGAGAAATAGAGTCCTCTTCAAATGAACCTGAATCTTCACCCCCTTCATCCTTTCCTTTAGATTCATTGCCCATTTCATAACCAGAGAGGACCAACTTAAGCTTACAATCTCTATTTAATTTAGGTACTTCTAGTACATACTTAACTTTTACATATTCCATAATCAGAAGCATTAGACCCTCATGCAAAAAGGGGTTATTGGGGATTTTTTCTAAATTCAATAATTCCATTTTCTAGTGAGACTAAATAAAATGGGAAAGATATCAATTTATTATGCCTAAAGTGGTTAAGCAACAAGAAATGACCGTATAAATAGTAGTGAATCTACTGTCCAGAGTGAAGTATCTCATAATGGCCATGGCAACATCCCTCCAAATGGGCTTAATGGAATATAGATCATAACCTCCACAAGCTAATCTCTTAAGCTTCACCCTTTCCTTCCATTTAAAGAAATTAAACAAAGTTGACTTAGAAGTCGATCATTCCCTATAAAATTTCCTACCCTCAAAAGATAACCTGATAATCTTCGCAATCAGGTCCTCTGCAATACTAATCTCCACCCTGAAGACTCTCAACACCCTATTATTCCAACCATTAACAAAATCGTTGGAAACTTGTGAGCCTATGAAGCTTCAACATAAAAGGGGTAACCCTAGTGCCCTTCTCCAAGATTTCCAAAAAAATGTCATTCACTTGAAATTCTCCATAAGTAACAGGTTCTAGTCTAACCTATCACACCCCATGGTCACCAAAACATGACTGAACACAACTTTCTCCCTAAAAGGAAACACCAACAAATGAAAATGAAAGTTCTAGATACAAAGGAGGAGGAAGAACCAAACACCCATAATCTATGTAAAAATAACAACTAAAGGAATAGAAGTCATCATGGCCACTACAATCAAAATTTTTACATTTAAGCTTTACCATACTTATTAGGACATTCATGGAGCTCCACATGTCTTTTCATATTAATGAGGAAATTATGAATCCAAACTCCTTTAACTCCCAAAACACCGAACATCATGTGATGTTTAATCATATTTAATAAGATTTTGAATCTAAATAGGGGTGATATCTTGAGAGTCCCAACGATTAGTAGAGGACACGCCTAAATTGGCAAGGCAGAGAACTAAGCAGTTAGCTTCATGATAAACATGGGATACATAAAATTCCTCGAAAGAGTTCAATATGAAAATAGTATCCTCAATAATATGCTCAATTGACCAAGAAGAAGGATGCACCCTCTTAAGACAATTGAAAATATTTAGAGAATCTCTCTCCAACCAGATTTTTCTAACACCCTTCTCTTGAGTGAGATTCAGGCCATGATAGGTTGCAGAAGCTTCTACAAAGTGGTTTGTCTGGGTCCCAAAGAGAGTTCCACCACAAAAACTAGCCTACCATGAGAATCACTTAACACTCCCCCACAACCAGTAGGACCTAGATTTCCTTTAGTAGCACCATCAAAGTTAACTTTATACTAGTCATGAGGAGGAGCTTTCCATGCACCACACCATCCCTTAATGATTTGGCCTTCCTCAAGGGAAATTTAAATAATTTTCCTCAGGTATGTTGATAGGACAATAAAAGAGATAAAAATAACACTTAATTCATCAACAACTAGAGCTAATAAATGATAAACCCTTTATTACATCAAAAATTGCATGTACCCTTAAAATTTCACATTTTGTTTTATGCATTCTTTAGTGACCATTCCCATATCATATTTAGGGATCATTTTAACGTCATCTTTGGCCATTTTTCTTCACCAAATTACCAAATTTTCTATCGTGTTTTGATTATTCTTATTGACATAAAATCACATGTTAAATTTTGAATAGTTTCTCTAGGATATGAGTGCAATGCTCTTGAGAATTTAGATGATATTATAGTGTCCAATGAATTTCACAAAATTTAAATGTTTCTTCTTCACCAATTACCTAACATAGACAACATTTAATACAATTAATCTATAGTATGCAATTAAATAGTTAACCTAACATAGGCAAAATATAATACAATTAATCCAAAAAAAAAATATACAAAAGAACAACTATAATTGTGAATCATCCTCTCCCATTTCCTACAGTTGAAGCATCTTTCCATTTAATTTGGAATATTCTTCGCCATTTATTTTCTCTTTCTCTACCTCCTACTTCATTTTTTCATTTCGTACAGTTTTAGTTTTTATAAAAATTTAATTAAACATCCAAGTTATCATAAAATAAGTCTTTGATAGATACCCCAACAATGAATATTAGTAGTGATATCCATTGCACTCTATGCATCTAATTTTTAAAATCAAACATGATATTCTAGATTGCCAAAAACTCAAATAAAAAATAAAAAGTTAATAAAAATTTCTTGAAAATAGAAATAAAACCTTGTTCCCTCATGTAAGTCTAATATGGTGCACATTATTATAGTGAATCCTATTTTTTGTATCACTTCATTTAGTGTCACCAATAATCTCCACATGAAAACTCCTAGTGGATGTGAGGATCCTTTTAATGTTAACATAACTACAATTTTAATTTTTGTATAGTGGCAACATTCTAATTCCCACTTAGAGGAGAGGCATAAGTGCATGTTTAACTCTGGTCAATTGATGGCTTAGATTTCACTCGATATCTAATAATGAATAGGGTTTTTTCTTGACTTGGGATTATTTCGAGGGCTTCTTTCCTCTTGGGAAAATGTGTCCATTAGAGATTGACTATAAGACATCCGTAATCAACAATTTTCTTGAGGAATTGATGGTTAGGAGGTATTAATACTTGGAAACAAAATTAGGCTTCAATATTACAAAGGAATCTAGTCTCGAAGGATAGGATTGATAGAGCAATTATCATGAAGGGACTCATAGACTTTTTATAATTAATTCAAGAAAAAATCTTCAATACTTAAATTATTTAGTCTTTAGATAATTGAATCTTGCAAAGAGCCATAGGATAATGGATTCAGTCTAGGCTATTAGAATTTTCCTCAAAGAGTTATGGTAATACTTCCTTTTATGATTTATCCATAGGGTTTATACAATTATCTCTTAACAAATCTTGACCATCTATAAGACTTGATTTGTATCTAGGATATATGCTCAATTTATGACATAAGAAAATTACTTACAAAATTTAGGAATTACATAAATACTACATGTTAGCCTCTAACCATCCATGGGTCCAATTGTTTAGATAATTTCCTCTCTAAGGTCAAGTACACTTAAGTAGCTAGGTTCACTAACTAGAACATTATAGAATCATGTCACATGTCTTATAAATTAAAACCCAAATAATAATATAAAGTAATGTATTTAAATAGGAAGGTATTAATCCTTAAAGGTTTCATAATTAGCTTTAGCAAATGACAATAAAACACTAAACTTGTACTAATTAAGCCTTCTAGGAAGTTCATACAAGCCTTAAGTATCACACAGTATAATCATGGTATTCAAAAACTAACTCTATCTTTGAGGTGATGGGTCAAATTTTACATAACTAGTTTACACAAAGTATTATAATCTTTAACTATTCACATATCCTTTACAATTCTCTAGATTGTACAACTTAATGCCTTAAGAAAAAATTAATAACAGGCCTCTTGATCCTTAACCAATAATTTGATGATTGTCAACTTTCGCCCAACAATCCTTAATGCTTCCTACTACACATCTTTGATGGAGTCCTTAAGCAAATCTACCCCTTTCTCCTATAAACATATCATTGGGTAAACAAATATCACAAAGTTCATTACAATAGTCAAATATAATTGTAGTTAGATTCATGAATTTAGAGATAATATGCATTCATCTTTATTGTAACAAAAGTTATTCATTGATTCATATAATGTAGGAACACGTGTTACCAATTTACTATTTCTGTGTAGAGTACTTTGCTTGGATGCCAACCCAAGTATCATGCCTCCTTTTCCTCCAATACACCATTACAATGATATGTTCAACTTCATAAGGATGTTACTGAGGTGTGTAGCCTTTTAGAGGTCTTCATCCCATTTGATTGGTATAGTGATTCTAGAATCTAAGCAATTTTGTAGCTAATTTCTAGTATCAATCCAAGATAACCATGAAATCCACCACTTAACCAATCTAGGAAAAATATGACATCCACCCATTAGCCAATCTAGAACTCAATATCACTAGATTGACCAATTGAAACATACACACACATGCATACTTATAGACACAAACATGTCTCTAAGCATTTGAGTCACAATTACATTCAACATAATTTAGCGGGCTACAACCACTCCAATGAGCCCTAACACATATTAACAAGGAAATACCTTGATCACAATGTAACACCTTGCTATACCAAATCAACATTATCCAACTTTAAACTAACATAGCAATCATCCTAAGAACACCTTGATAATCAAGGCAACACCTCACTATGGAAACACATGCTATTCAACTTGTAATAGAGATATAAAATATCCTATCTCTACTAGAATGACCATCATTGGATTTTTATTCACCAAAATGACCACTATGTTACTTTATGCTTGAATGACCATGGTGTCTCTATAAATTGGTGACCGTACAACTCCATTGAAACCTAAAGGATGATCAACAATTTAGTCCACAAAGTCTTCCTTGTGGTTAGATCAAATGCATATTTTGCTACAAGCTCATACACGATGATCCCAACATAGACTTGAAACCCATGAACTCACAAACATAGAATGACATGTTCACACAACAACCACATTGAGAACTCTAACTTGAACACATATTGTCACGATTTAATAACATCACTAATCACACACACAAAGTGTATCCACAATATTATTTCACCAATTTCAACCTAAACACATACCTCATCTAATTTGTATGATGAATTGTAATCTCATATACTCCTTGCTAATTTGTATGATGAATTGTAACTACAGTTATGCTATCAAAATTACTCCAAAAGTTGAATATGTAGGTTATCTGAATATATCGCTACATTTTCCATACACGTCTACCAGAGCAGTTCCAAAGCTCCCATTCGGTACAAGTTGGGAGGATGTTGGCAAAGGTTGTAGAGCTCGGCTTTACACCAGCGAATCGTATTTGGTTGAAATTTTCTAAAGCCTTTTCAGCAAATGCATTTTGTTAATATACTGCAACTAGGGCATTCCATGAGAAAACATTTCTTTGAGGCATTCTGTCAAACAGTTCTCGTGCCTTGTCTATGATTCCAACATTTTTGCATACATGTCTACCAGGGCAGTTGCGACTACAAAATCTGACAAAATTCCGCTATCCATTATCCTGCGATGGATGTCCATGCCCTGTTCCAAAGCTCCCATTTTGGCAGAGGCACAAGGAATGCTGGCAAAGGTGGCGTAGTCTGGCTTTACAGCTGCCAATCGCATTTAGTTGAAAGTTTCTAAATCTTTTTCAACAAACGCATTTTGCGTATATCCTGCAACCATAGCATTCCATGAGACGGCATTTATTTGAGGCATCCGGCTCAAACAGTTCACGTGCCCTGTCTGTGCTTCCGCATTTTGCATACATGTCTACCAGAGAATTTTCAACTTAACCGTCTACATGCTTTGCAGATGGGCCTGGAGTTTCTCTTGCTATTCAAGGAAAAAAAAAGAGAGCAGCAGCAAGCTAGGCTTCCATAAGAAGTAGCAACAGGGAAAATAAGACTCAAAAGCATATCTCGCACTAGAAATCCTCTTGTTACTGCTTGAGCGGGAGAGGCAGATTTGAAATTTCAATTCAAACTTAACCGCCAGTTTCAGACAGCTGGATTGGACGGAAGTTGCAGTGACCGTGACTGTCAAGAGTCAGAGGAGTGCAGTGGAGAAGAAAACGGGAAACGGAAGATGAGAATCCGACCGAAGAGTGTAAAAGTGGGACCCAGAGCCACGTAAGAAGTCAAACCCTTAGTGTGTGATGTTTAAGCCGCGCCGTTCTGACCATCCCCTGAATAAGTTGCAAGTTCCGTGGTAATCAGCTGGTAGTACTCCAAAGCGTTGATCAGAGGACCGGGGCCGCCGTTAGAAGGTCTGGACAGATTTATATACCACACAGGGATATTTCCTGGGAACCTCGGCAAGTCCCCAAAATTTAACGTCACCTCTGTGGCCGAAAAATCCCTTTTCAGACTAACGTTAGTTACATATTGCCCAACCCCGAGAGTTATTGGCTCAGAGACGTTAAGCATTTCAATCTCTGCAAAATAAAGTAATAGTAAAGGGTTGCTTGTTGGGTTGACAACAAGACTTAGAGGGCCCTGGTTGCCAGATGTAGCAACTGCAGTTTGCATTACGACAGATGGAGGAAGGTCTTGAGTATTGTTTGTTGAGATTGTCTCCTGCAACATAACATTCTGCGTTCCTTGTACTATTGGAGGAGAAGTCCAAACCCTGTCGAATATGTCTTGAGGATACCTAGACAATTAGTCAGATAAGTATCAATAAGCGGAGAAAAGGGTTTCTTGAAAAAAAAGAAAAAAAATATAAGAATTATTACCTTATTGTAGAATTTCCACCTGCATCATATCTTAATTCCATACGCAACATTGTACCGAGCTTAACTTGGTGATACATGCCTTGTCGAAGGGTTTTCAACTCTATTGCAGTGATAAAAGGATTAACGGCCTCGGAGATTCTAATCAAGCAAATAAACAGGACAGCACCAGAACTAACCAAAATCCTCTCGCTCGGTCGCTTGTGCTGTGCGATTCCGTTTGTAACGTTTCTCAGGGCCAACATTCCTGTAGTCTCAATGGAGAATTTGAAGATTGGAAAATCTGGTTGTCCACTGTAAGTGCCATTATAAAACTATATTCTCACAAGGTGAGGCACGTTTGGGGTTATGGGTAGTTTATAGCAAGACTTGCTGAGAGGCCGTGGGAAGATTCGAAGGCTTTGCTGGTATACTGGCAAACTAGAGTTTCTTATTTCTTCTGTTTGTCCAACTTCTATGTAATTATCATCGGGAACCCATTCTATATTGTTTTTATCTGTAGAATTTGATTTCCCGCCGCAGTCAATGCTGAGAAATCCTGTTTTAACAGACATACATTTAACAGAATCGTTGTCAGTTAAACAAAACAATGCAATCGATAGATGGAGGTAGAATTTGATTGGTATATACTGACCTGGTTGAGCAATAACAAAAGCTATGCGCCACAAGATGATAAGACTCCCTACTCGTACCATAGCAATGGAAGCCATAACTAACTTACCTAAGCTTATTTTGAAAGCAGTTTCTGGAAATTCGTTTTACGCAGTTACATATGGCATAGTGATATGATATATATTTTCTTGCCTAATCTTTTTAATACATGATCAGAAAGTCAGGCCAATAGCAGATGGAGAAGGCATTCATCACGTTGACGACACCCAGTTGTATTTTTTTGAGACGACGGACTCTGTTAGTCAGTCAAGCTAAGAAAATTGGATACAATTTTATAATAGGGAAGATGCTGTTCCTGACCACTGATTTCAACATTCCATCGACGCTTTGTTTAAATAACAAAAACGCGTCATATCATATGAGCCATTAATATTGTATTATCTACAAAGGCCATAGACCAATAAGTCAAGAATACTAGAAGGAATATTATCATCCTCATGTGATTCAACGAGATAAGACACTAAACATACGTGTATTAATGTTAGGTCTACGACGAAGACAATGCAATATTAAACAAATGTCAAATATTAAACTGAAATATATTAAAATCGAATTAGACAATTCCACGTAATGATGAAGGTTTGATAGCGTCTGCGTTTGTCTTGCTTGAAATTAAAATAAATGTAACCATGGGCGTTTCCATTGTCCGAAAGAGAATGTACAAAGAAAACGACAAAAACTAAAACCACGCGCAAATTTAGATATAATTTGTTAATGTTTATGTGATTGAGGTCAATTATTTAGTTGTGGATCTAAATTTCAAACTTTTATCTTTAAAGATTTAAATTTAAAATTTTCAGTCTTTTCAAGAGCTATCATGAACCAATCTAATGGATGTTTTAGATAAGACACCCATCTATTCATTTCAATCACCCCAAAACCACAAGACATACTAGGAATCTAGCATTAAAGGGCTAATTAGACAATACTTAGAGCATCATAGTGACATAATTAGAGGATTACATCAACATAAAACATCGTAGATTCATTGCACCCTTCATTGTTGTTCTTAAACCCTAACACAAAGTTATTAGATCAATACAAATAAGAGTTTGGCTAAGGAGAAAATGATTCTCATGATTAAGGAAATTGCCTAAAGGTGTTTTTTAGCATTGTCAATTCTTCCACAAATTAGTTATCAACCCTTAACCCATTAATTACATTAGGATATGTGTGACTAACAAGAGGCTAACATAATCATTAGGTGACTCATTTATGAGTTTATAACATGTTAAGTAAACCTCATTTGAATCAAGGTACTAATATTATCTAATGATGCATATATAATCAAGGTAGTGAGTGATTGTCGATATTCATATTATGAATTATGCTTTTATTGAAGACTTTAAGATGCATTTCCTCTCAAATTCCCTTGTTATTATCAAGTAATATCAAGTATTTTTAAATGATTTTCTATTATGCTATTATATTGTGCATGTAGTTCATTATAAGTGGTATCTAAGTACAATATTTTTATACAAAAGGAAAAAACAAGAAAAGTTTTTTCCTTAAAGTGGGCAACTTGTAAAGGATCTCTAGCTCTCACTTAATCTTGTAATATTTCTAAAAATTAAATGATTGATTAAAAAATCATTGATCCACAATCATAATCTAACTTTGTATTCATTTAAAGTATTTGAATGGTATTAAAAAATTGGCATTTTCACCAAATTAACTTCCAAGGCTACAAAACAATGATTTTCTTAAAG
Organism: Sequoia sempervirens; assembly: GCA_007258455.2. NCBI lineage: Eukaryota > Viridiplantae > Streptophyta > Pinopsida > Cupressales > Cupressaceae > Sequoia > Sequoia sempervirens. Next base: position 16,334 of record VDFB02348837.1, on the reverse strand, counting down.
CTTTTTTTTAATGAATTTCAAGATCTAGGCACAAATGAGTAATAATATTATATTTTTTTTGGCACATTTTGATTTATTTTTAGAAAGCTATTATAAAATATTTTTTTCTAAATTTATGGTAGATATTTCAACAAGAGGTAAGAGAATAAATCTACCCACTCCTAGAAATACTCTTAAACAAAAGCCAATGTTATAGGAGATGGATCTCATAGACATGGAAGCTCGTACAAACAAAGTAGAAAATAAGATTAACTACACAATCTTATTAGAATTTGTAAAGTAGATGAAAGGAAACACCAAAAAAGAAGATATTGATGTAATGCTTAAAAAATTATCTTTTCTCTAATATTCTCAAGAGTCTGAATTGCTCGATTCACATCACAATATAGTGGGGAAAATATGTATTATAAGGAACATGATTCTTTTAGATTTCATTGAGATTTGAAATAAGACTTATAGTTTTACGGCCAGCTCTTAATAATTCATGTCAAATATGGATACATATATGTTTGATAGCAAGGATCCAACCAATTGGCTATTAGTATAGTAGCTCTTTGATATTCATCAGGTAAAAGTACGGAGTTATGCAACACTTTATAAAGGAAACGATCCATACTAATCCAACTATTTTTCTTGAATCGCTAAGAAGTGACATATATGCTATAAATTTTGTAATAATGTAAACTAATAAAATATATATTTTTTATTATTTGTCATTTTTTCTCAAGATTTTTTTTTTATAAATTAATATAGTTTTTTATAAAATTGACACTATAAATTAGTTGTTAAAAAAAAAATTGAAATGGGTTGTGTCACTCTTTACATAATATTTTTTCTCTCCTTCAATTTTTTATGTATGTTTATAACTTGAAACTTTAGTGCATGGATTTATTTTTTCTCAATTTTGATAAATATTTTTTGAAAATAAATCTTACAATGTGCTTTCATTGAAAACACAACTATTTCAATTAGATTTGACCTTTTGTTTTAACTATTTACCTAAAAAGAAAAAAATTATGCCATCTTAACATAACATCTTTAATAGATAGTGCATCATATTTTTCTTTCTTTTTTAAAAATAAATTTAGTTTCTTGAAAAAATAACCAATGTTATATTCTAGTCTTGATAATTTACATTTAGTAAAGATAAAAAAATAAAATATAAACAATAACTAAAATATTAAAAAAAAAATTGAAGACTAAACTTATAGATTTTCAAATGGGTATTTTTATTAAAAAATCAGTATGTTATTTACATTAGTAGGAGTTGTTGAAACATCAAATTTCTTAAATAATTTTCCTTTTTTTGTGAACCAACTTTAAAATGGTGTTGTATATGCATTTAGTGAACACCATCAGTTGGAAAAGACATGGCCATATCTAATTTAGCTAGAATGAATCTAGATAGACCATATATTTGACCAAAATTGATTTTAGTGAGAAATTCTTAAATTCATTTGTGCTCATAAATTGGTCAAAAGTGTGACACAAGTTTTTACTTTTACCCCATCATGTTTTATATTATTATAGAGTTATGATTATATTATTATAGTTGGAGCTAGATCAACTCATTTAGTAGTGTTGATATGCAATCAGAATAAAAAGAAGGGATGTGTTATCATTTGGTGTATTTTCTTATAAGAACTCATGGCACATTATACAAATAGTATTATGGATAACTACTTCAAATATATTATAAGATCAAAGCAAAAAATTATAGTCAAGGACTATACTCAACTATTCTTGATCTTATTTTTAAGAGTGAAGGATGTTACAAATATTTTTTTTAATAATTTATATCTAGGGGTGCAAAAGGCAACATGTGGTATTGATGTTCGATCTCCCAATAAATTATTATTGTAAATTATGTAGAGAATCATGTTTTGTCTATCCATGGCTCCACCTCTTAACCCCCTACATCTCTTTGTAATGTTTTCATGCACATTATATTCATTTTCACCTTTTGTATTAAGCTTAATGAATTAAAATTATTCAATGATAAAAGTGCTCTCAAGAAATTTAAATTGAGGAATCAAAATAGGCAACACATTTTTTTGATTAGGTAGATTATAACTCCAAGTGCCATTGCATCTTCTCTTTTGGTTACCAAAATATTTAACTTTTTACATCGAAGTTTTAGCTTTGCAAGCTATAATGGTCTAGCAGACAAATTATTAGTTGGTGAGGCAACTATTTCTTGACTATTGTTGATCTACTATTAATTTAGTGTTGATATACTATTGACCTTCTTTGTAGTCTTTGTAGGAGTTAAATTAGGAGTTGATTACTCTATTTAAACTATAATATTTTTAGGAATTATATTAAGAGTTGATTACTCTATTTTGGATTCCTATTACTTTGTAGTCTTTGTAGGAGTTAAATTAGGGGTTTTTGGTAGGTAAATGGGATAGCTAGTAATGTAGGAATTAGTTTTTGGAGAATGTAATGATTAGGTTCTGAATAATGAAAATGGAGTATAGTTTGAAGGAGTAAGAATATCTATATTTTCTTTTTTCTTTGTTCTATTATGCTTATTTCCTTTGTTCTACAGATGGAAAGTCTATTAATTTGCAATATTTGAGAAATTTTCCTCCATTAGTTTGGTATCAGAGAAATTCCCTCTTGCACCTATGAGCCATCATGCTATATAGTAGTAGTTGTCTCTATTTTTTTCTCTGAACATCTTTGTGCATTATGTGTATTCAATTGAGGGTATTTCATAGCTTGGTAAAATATAGGGACCAAAGCATGATGATAGATCTCGAATGAGTTATGAGAATCTTGTGTTCATCAAATTTTATGTGATATTTGTAGCCATGTGAGGAAACAAGAAGGTGTAGCAGTATGTTTGAATTTTTTCTATGAAAAAAAAAGGAGTTATATCATGATGTGACAAAGAGAATAATAAAGGTGGAAGAAAAATAAGACAAAGGCGGGGATAAAAGGTAACAAAGGACCAACAAAAAGAGGTACAAAATTTAGAGTATGAGTTTAAGGAATTGTTGTGGATATTGGAGGAATATGAGACATGCAATCATAAGAAGGAAAAGAAGAGGAAGTTTACAGTGAAGGCACTAAAGAGTTGTGATAAGGTGAAAAGGAATGATAAGTTTAAATACTCATCTTGTGAGCAAAAGCTATATCCAGAGAGTAAAGTCATAGAGGAGAAGATTAGCCAAGGGATAGAACTATTAGAATAGGGAGAAATTAAATCCTTTGAAAAATTGGAATGAATATTGGTGGATAAAAGACCTTTAAATAATATTTTCCAAGAGTTCGACAAAGAAGACATGGATGTAAAGGTTAAAGATGAAGAGATGAATGAGTTGGATGAAGTTGTTGAATTGTGTTACCCTAAAAAAGGGGAAGATATTGTAGATTACAGTACACAAGGAGAAGAGTTTGATGACTAAAATGAAGAGGAATGTAGCCTATCACAAGAACAGGCCCAAAATATTGTAGCAGTGGAAGTGGTCCATGTTAAAGAGTAAGCTACTGTAGACACATGAAATTAGAATTATGCACTTAGTTCATATTCATCCACTCATTAAATAAATCAAGCTCATCAAATCCATTCACCAAGTAAATTAGGTCTATTTAATTCATTCCTAAAGTTATCCATTTAAATTAAATAAATAAACTTTGTTTAATTTAAGTCTCACATCAACCTTTTAATTAAATAAACCAAAATTTATTTAATTAAATCCCAAATGCATTTTCCATCCCTTTTGATTTAAATAAATCAAAGTATTTAAATCAAATAAGTCAAAATCACCTAAACATCATCTAAGCTAATCTAATCTTGATTAAAATAATCTAATCACCCATCACATCCTCTAGATTTTCCCACTTGCACCAATAAAGCATTTTAATAAATTTATAAATTCATCATTTTCCATCAATATGACATATTTGAGGAATATTCCCTCAAGTTTGAATTCAAAAACAAGTTGACATGTAAATCCAACAAAGCATTTATGAGCTCTTACATGGCTCTTACATGTCTTTTGCAAAGGTCAAACTTAACATTTATCTCTAAAATTCAAATTTGAATATCCCCCTCTTTGGCACATTGACCAAAATGTGCTCATCCTCCAACCTATCACAAGCTGACAAGTAGCCTCTTCTCATTTGCTTGTCTTTAGTCCCACATCCTCCATGTTTGGCATTCTTCTATCCTTCTTAGCTACAAATAGAGATCATCCTCTATTGTTTTAATCCTCCACAATATTTAGATCCTTCTCCATATCATTGTCATTTGAATCCATATCATATCTTCATAGCATTTCATATAATCAATATCATGGAGCTTAGCAAATGATTGGGAAAGGGCTTCTTTCCACATTGAAGAAGCACCAATCCACTATAAGATGTTGGTTTGATTATTAGAATAATGTTTCCTTATGTTTTTCTTGCTTCTTTTGCATTATTCTTGCATTCAAATGAATCTTATAGGGAATCTTTTGTTTGCTTTGGTTCACTAACAATGCTAAGGGCTTTTTGTTTTTGAACTAATGCAGATTTAAGGTTCACAGCTACAACAGAGATTGAGATCTTTGGGAATCACATATGTCATGAAGTCTTATTAGTTTTTGAAAACACAACCAATCAGAAGCAATTAGAAGAATGTAAGTAGACATAGGAATGTCTAAAGAATCCCATGATTAATGGAAAGAGAAGAAATGGATCATCTCTTTCTGGAGAAAAAATGAGGATGTTTGAGAGAGAGGGTAGATAAATTGTCTTTTGTGGCATAAAAGAGGACAAGGTAAAAAATGAGTTGTCTTGTGAACAATATCATATTGGGCTAGGAAATGAAGTCCACCTCACAAAACATAAAATGGAAAGCATGGCTAAATGGCATAATGCAGAGGATGATGCACTTATGGGAAATAATTTATTGGACCCTTAACCTTTTTTTGGTTTTAATGACGTATGTGCAAGTGCAATAGGACTTGGTATGAGTGATGAAAAGAGAAATGTAAATTTTTAGTGGAGGAGGACTACTAATTTTTAGTGGAGGAGGACTACTAAGCCTTAAAGTAGCTGAGAAAAGAGAAATTGATCCAATTGATAGAGGAAGAGGATCTTTATTCCAACAAGAGGCTAGAAACGAAAGAAAAAATATGATAATTTGTAAAGATATCTAATTTGGTAGAAGGGAACACCATGGCTTGGTCCTTGAAGTCAAAAGAATGGTTCTACCATCTATTCCAAACTTTTTACTTGTACATCAAGACAAATCCATTATATGACTTTGAACAAGTAAGTTGAGAAATGCTAAAAGTTTGGGAGGGGATGCAACTATTTCTTGACTGCTGTTGATTTGCTATTAGTTTAGTGTTGGTATGCTGTTGATCTGCTTTCTAGTCTTTATAGGAGTTAAATTAGGAGTTGATTACTCTATTTTGGACAACGGTTACTTTGTAGTCTTCATAGGTGTTAAATTAGGAATTGATTACTCTATTTTGGACTGCTGTTATGTTGTAGTCTTCTTAGGAGTTAAATTAGGTGTTTTTGGTGGATAAAAGAGATAACTGGTAACCTAGGAATTTTTTATTTTATTTTTCAGAATGTAATGATCAGGTTCTAAATAATGAAAATAGAGTACAGTTTGATGAAGTAAGAATCTCCATATTTTCTTCTCTATTATATTATGCTTGTTTCCTCTGTTATACAGAGGGCGAGTCTATTAATTTGCGAGATCTGAGAAATTTGCCTGCATCTGTTGGACAAGCTAATAATATTCTTAACATTAGAAAACATTATATTGCTTTTGTTTCAATATTTAATGAGGAAAGTATGCAGAATGTCTGAATTTAAATACAAAAGCAGTGAACAAATTTTCTCGCTCCCCAACTTGTAAGAACATCCGTAAGTTCGGCCACTCTACCAGAACATATTTAGAGTGGGTCCGTTTCATGTCGAATCAATGGTAAATAATTTATACAGGCAGTAACCAGTAACAAACGTAGTTCGTATATAGTAACGGCTATTAAATAAAAATACACGATCGTTTCGGTTCTTCCCTTTTTCACCATCGTTGTACAACCTATGGACTAATTCTCCTTCCGAAAAAAGTTGGAACTGTTATCGGTTGAACCGATGTCTTTGTGTGCAGTGGAATCCGATAGAGAAGCTTGACTTATCAGCTGATCTTTATAATCAATGTCAATCTCTTCGGACAAGTCGAAGCTTGCTGCATGATATTGCACAGCCGCTTTCATCTCTACCAAAACTTCACTTGCACTAGGCCTTGACGATGGTTTATCTCCAACACACCTAATTGCTAGCTTGGCCACATGGGCAACGGATTTTATGCTGTAATCGTCAACCAATCTCTTGTCCACTATTTCTACAATTTTTTCAGGATATTCCACCGTCCCCAAAATCGGTGTGACCTGTTCAACCAAAAAATGTAACAAAGTTACACTCTTCAACTTTTTTTTGATAAGGGACGCCTAAAATTAGTGTCCTAAATTGCATGATTGAGGACCAGTAGAATTTCATACCCATCTAACAAGGTTAATTTCTTCCGCAGAAACTTTTGTATCTATAGGTGCCCTGCCACAAATGATCTCTAACAAAACAACCCCGAAACTATACACATCAGTCTTGTCCGTCAAGACTTGTGTCTTAAAATACCTGCCACGCATAAAAATGAAACTTCAAAACATTAGAAATGAAAAGTTTCTCATGTTTAGAATCACGGACGAGGCAAAGAGAGCAAATAAAAAATTACTCTGGATCTAGGTATCCGGCTGTTCCTTTCACATTAGTTGTCACATGAGAGGCCTCCCCATCAATCGTTAGCCTTGAAATACCGAAATCTGCAAGTTTTCCATTCAACTTGTCGTCTAAAAGGATGTTGGCAGTCTTTATATCTCTGTGGATTATTTTAGGGATGCAACTTACGTGCAGGTATTCCAATCCTTGAAAAAACAAAGGCAGATTAGATCAAACAGACTGGTTCCCATATTTAACTATATGACAGAAAATAATTACCTCGCGCTGCATCTAAAGCTATGTTAAGCCTGGTTTTCCAGTCCAGATTCGGATATTGCTCTGCACTGGTACCTGGGAGCAGAAAGTGATAGCAAAATATTATTGTAGTGAAGTTATACTTTTTCATGTTCACCAATGTGCAGGAACTGGAAGAAAATATTCAGGAGGATGTCCATTTAGTTACCATAAAGGCGATCCTTTAGGGACCCTCCAAGCATATATTCATATACCAGCATTAATTCTCTGGATTCATTGCGGGTAACGTCTATCCAGCCCCAGGAATGCACCTGGGGCATGGATGTATGGGTATCATGCGCATGGATGCTGCTGCTTCGTTTCTCTCGCCTGCGTCAGACTCTCTGCCTTCCGTATTAACTGCTATCTGTCCGCACTGTCCTGTCAACTCCGTAAAAGTTAAAGATATTTTTTGAACTATGTAAAACTTAATTTCTCTAATGTTTATAGTCATGTGCCCTCTTTCCAATTATAAATTAATTTGAGTTAATATTTTATATATTTTTTTTATATAATGAAATTTATTACATCTTTAAATAACATCTTTTAATAAAATAGAATGTCTCATTTTTTATCATATATATTTTTAATTGAATAATAATTAGAACAAATTAAACAATAGAAAAAGTTAAATTTTAAATTAAAATAAAAGAAACAAATTAAGGTAAAAGTATAAGGACAAAAAATATTTTTAACAGTCATTTCAACATGTGAAAATAAAAATGAATGGGTATACAAGTAAAATAATAGAAACGATTTTTTTTTAATTATAATCTATTAAATTGTTGATAAGACACCTCTAAATGACAATTATATTTATTTAAAAAATATATAAGAAAAATAATTATTGGATGTATAAAAGAAGGATAACAAGAAATATTTTTGAATTAAAAATCAATTTTAAATATATAGATTTTATTACTTTATACAATTAATTTATAATTTTTATGATTATTATTATATTATTTATGAAAGATGCATGTCTACCATTTATAATAGTAAATCAGAGAAAAAAGTTAATTTTAATTGAATACATGTTTTTATCAACTTTTGTGATTCACTATCAAAATTAAAAAAATGAAAATATTTATTTATTATCAATATATTTATTTTGTATGTTTTTATTATCAATATATTTATTATGTATGTTTTTATTTTAAATAACATTTTAGTATATTTATGCTATAATATATTTTGTAATTTATTATTATTTATTATATATAATTTAGATTAATACAATTAAAAATATATGTGGTAAAAATGAGGCATTGGATTTTATTAAAAGATATTATTTTCATAAAAATAAGAATATTTATAAATTAATTATATAAAATAATAAAATCTATATATTTAAAATTGATTTCTATGTTATCATTATTTTATACATCCATTAAATATATATGTGTGTGTGTGTGTGTCATTTAAACCCGTGTCCTATCAACAATTTAATAGATTATAAGATAAAAAAAATGTTTCTAATATTTTACCTGCATACCCACACATATTTATTTTCACATGTTGAAATGACTATTAAAAATAATTTTAATCCTTATGCTTTTACTTTCTTTTTTTTGATACGTTATATTTTTACTTTCTTTTATTTTAATTTAAAATTTATCTTTTTTATTGTTTAACTTGTTCTAATTATTATTCAATTAATAATATATATGATAAAAATGAGACATTCTATTTTATTAAAAAATATTATTTATGCAAGATGTAATAAATTTCATTATACTAGCATATCTATCCTATCATATAGTCTATATAGAAAACGTGGAGAGATATCAATTGTAGGAATCCAAGATGATAATAATATTAATATTATGTGTTTGTAATAATATTGTGTCAAGATATATCATCATATTTACATTCTCAAAATTATCCTCACTACATATATTATATTTATCTATCAATTTTATTTATTATAGATTTTACATTAAAATGCATGATTTATATTATTCACATGCATACTAATGTGGGGATCATGCATTCTTCCAAAATGTATTTACTTAGCAAATCTATAAAATTTAACAATTAGGAATCACACCTAATTGATTCATCATAACAAGCATTCTTCCAATGTGTATTATATTCTCAAAGGCATGTGATATTTATTTAATCCTTTCAATTAAAGGGAAATGAGTAAGGCAATTTGTATTTTCTTATCATACTAACTCTTAATAGCTTTAATTTAAGTGTTTGATCTCAATGAATGATAAAAAATAAATGGTACAGTTATTTTGTAATACCTCATGTTTGCCTACTTAAGATTTACATGTGGGCCTCTTGGTCATTAGGTTCAAACTTGTCAATTGAGTAGTTACTTTCTATGTTTTGAGGTGCAATGCCTTTAACACTTGTGCCTTGTCCTTCATTTAATTTTTTTTGGTTCTATGATTATTATTAGTGTTGATACTTAATTGTGCTATCAAAGTATTTTTAAATAGGTTTTGTATTGTTACTTAGACAATGGTCGATAAATGTTATGTTGTGACTTTTATATGTTTGATTTATATAATAATATCTATTATCATCCTTTTTATCAAAGGTATTTATTCTTATTCTTATTCTTTTTGTTCTTCCTCACAATCTCTTTATTGTAAGTGACCATTTTCCATTGTCAAATAAAAATTACTTTCCTACATATAATAAATAATTTATTCAATTATAAATTGATAAGTGGTGTAACAAGAAACACAAAATATTCTCAAACCTAAATATTACAAGAAACACATGTAGCATCTAACCTAAATTTATACAAGATCACATCAATTACTTTATACTCTTCTCAAACCTAAATTATTAAATCTAGGTGGCTGATGTAGCTATATAGAAGTAGGTGTATGAACAAGTGTGATAAAAAAGAAAATTAGGTGAATGCATGAACTGATAAATTGATTAATTCTAAGGGATCGACCATAAATTTACACATGATCATACCATTTTTCATTAACATATATCAATATATTTCTTAAAATTAAGTTAATGAGAAAAATCTATAAATATACAATATAAGTTGAAAGTACATTAAACTATATTGATTATCTCTAATAGTGTTGAACACGATCCTCCATTGCCATGTCATCAAAACCTGTAAATTACATAGTTTAGTTATTAAATTGATTTAAAATTAAACATAAAAAATTGTTAGAAAATCATTTAATAATTTTTTTACCATATCTAACTTACATTGCATCTATTGTTGTTGGTGTTTCGTTAAGATCAATAGAAAATGGTAACCTATGTTGCCCAGTGTTTTGTTGATCATCTAAAGCTGCAATGACATGTGTATTTAATAAATCAACATAGATACAACATTAAGTCTAATAATACAATATACACTTAATCAAAATACTATTAAAATTTGAAATTACCTGAAATAGTTTTTTGAAATGTTTGACCAGGTATAACATTAAGCATTGATGGTTGATTTTCATGAATTGTATCTGCTATTTATTTGATTAATTATAGAAAATTGGTTAGAAATAGGAATTCAAAAATATCTCATTTAATGAATGAATACATTTAATAGTTAGAAAATTACCACCAATAATTTGCATTTCATCAATTGTTGTGTTTTGTTGATCATCTAAACCTGCAATGACATGTGAATTTAAAAAATCAACATAGATACAACATTAAGTCTAACAATACAATATATACTTAATCAAAACACTATTAAAATTCTAAATTACCTGAAATAGTTTTTTGAAATGTCTGACCAGGTATAACATTAAGAAGTGATGGTTGATTTTCATGAATTGTATCTGCTATTTATTTGATTCATTATAGAAAATTGGTTAGAAATAGGAATTCAAAAATATCTCATTTAATGAATGAATACATTTAATAGTTAGAAAATTACCACCAATAATTTGCATTTCATCAATTGTTGTGTTTTGTTGATCATCTAAACCTGCAATGACATGTGAATTTAAAAAATCAACATAGATACAACATTAAGTCTAACAATACAATATATACTTAATCAAAACACTATTAAAATTCTAAATTACCTGGAATAGTTTTTTGAAATGTCTGACCAGGTATAACATTAAGAAGTGATGGTTGATTTTCATGAATTGTATCTGCTATTTATTTGATTTATTATAGAAAATTGGTTAGAAATAGGAATTCAAAAATATCTCATTTAATGAATGAATACATTTAATAGTTAGAAAATTACCACCAATAATTTGCATTTCATCAATTGTTGTGTTTTGTTGATCATCTAAACCTGCAATGACATGTGAATTTAAAAAATCAACATAGATACAACATTAAGTCTAACAATACAATATATACTTAATCAAAACACTATTAAAATTCTAAATTACCTGGAATAGTTTTTTGAAATGTCTGACCAGGTATAACATTAAGAGGTGATGGTTGATCTTCATGAATTGTATCTGCTATTTATTTAATTTATTATACAAAATTGGTTAGAAATAGGAATTCAAAAATATCTCATTTAATGAATGAATATATTTAATAGTTAGAAAATTACCATCAATAATTTGTATTTCATCAGTTGTTGTGTGGTTCAGATCAATAGAGAAGGGCAATCGACGTCTTCTATTATTGTCTTGACCATCCAAACCTACAATGAAATATTTTTAATATGTGATGTAAGAACAATAACTATTGCTATGTAAAATACTAAAATAATTTTGAATAAATGTACTCACTATGTTGTTTTCTGATGATAACCCTTTCTTCTTGTATTTTTATGCCTGAACGATTGGAGACCTTTTTCTTCTTTTGCTTCCTACCACCTATGGAGGGGAATTGAAATTTTTCATGCTCTTCAACTCTTTCATTCAAGTCTTGATGGATGGCATTGCCTCTTTGATGAATAAACTGACGTTTGCCCATTTTGCTTGGACTAAACCATGGTGATATTCGTCTCATAGGCATATCCTTCGAGCCAGGGATCGGTGTAAGTTTGGAAGACATAAGAGATGCTTGAAGATCTTTTCTAAATCTTTCAACACATTGACTAAAGATATGTTTTTCATCTACTCTAGTTGGTAAATCTTGGAGTAGTGAATTCAAATAATCAACAGCATTTTGGAAGTTATCATTGGAAGCATCAGATGATTTACAACCATCTATAATAAAAATAATAAAGATTAAGTTCGTAAAATATAAAAAAGGTTTTTCATATTTCATTAAAAATAGTGATATGAAAATTTACCAATTCTTTGGTCTTTGCAAATGGCAACCCCAATCACATCTTGATCTTCTTGTGGAATACAATAATTTGTTACAAATAAAACATTAATTAAATTTTAAGAACTATAAAAATCAATTAATATTTTATTATAAATATCATATCAACATTACCAATGGCATTGTTCTCATGACTGAAACTTCCTCTGACATCATCATCATTATCAACCAATGGAGCAACACCATCTGTAATTCAAAAAAAATATTTTAGTTAGTTTCTATTAGAAAAAAATATTAGTCATTTAAAATATAAATATAATACTTAAATGTTAAATGACTCTTACCAGAAACTTGATCCTGCTCATTTGTTATGTTTCTCTTTAGGAGATCTAAAATCTTCAACACATGTTTGCATGTGTTTCCCCTTTTTGCCCACTGACAATCACATACATGTAAATTTGGTCCAAACTTCCTAACAAGATACCATTTTGTTGGAACAGATTGACTTCTTATCCTATATGTGTTAGGGAGGAGATCATATGGATAACAATCTGTGTCGGGTATTTTTTTGGACCTCTCTAATGCATTACTATAATATCTTTCTTTTTTAAAGTTAGTTAAAAATCCAGATGACTGCAAATATCTTTTATTTTTATAAAATGGCTCTACCCTATGAAGAAGTGTATGGATAAGCCAATCCATTCTCCTCGTACATTTCTTAGCACAATCACTTAGATAATGGCTCTTGATGTGGAAGTGGTATGACTCTATGGAAGCATTAGTCTCTTGATTTGCATGAGAGAAGTTTCAAAAAAATTTTGCCCACATTTCTATACAAAAAACAATAAAAATGTCTTAGTAAACATAAAAAATAACTTTAATGATGTAAATGCATACAAACCAAAATGAATAATCTTACAAACTTACCAATACGACCCTCATTATGACACCAAGTTTTTTGGAAGTAATCAATAAATTTCTTCTCTTCTTTGAATTCCTCCATGAATTTTTCTATCAAGTGAGTAGTGATGTCTACATTGTCACTCAATGCATGCATTATCTCACCCAATCTATCAAACATATTTGTACCAACATCCTTATTGCTGGCATACCTAGATTGTAAAAGATAATATCAATCTATGGGGTTCAAACACATAATTTTCCACATATTTTAATTAAATATTGACTTACCTATACACATTTTTCAGCCATGCTCTGCATACATGCCAAATACATAAAAGTACTCGGCATTGAAATGATAATCTACAAGTTACATTATAAATTTTGATAAGTAAATTATGACAAAATAAAATGTTATATTCAAACTATTTTAAGCTATAAATTATGAAATATATATTTCTATAAACTAAATATTAATCATTTATAAAGAGTTGATTGAAGTTTAAATATAAAAACTAAGGCTAATAAAAACCTGATAGCTTCAATCTCCGCAGTAGCATCATCTGTCATGAATGCATTGACATTCCAATCTTCTCAAAATTCTTTCCCTCGTTTATAAACTTCTATTAGCCATTCATTTAGATCCTCAACTTTATTTCTAGAGGATATGGCCCATGCAATAGGTACACCGGCCTCTTGTTCATCAAAAACAAGCAAGGTATATAATTGATACTGCACATGAATTAAACATTGATAAATTAATATTTTTAAATAACTAAATCAATGATAAAATAAAATCCAAAAATTTATAGTAAACGTTACTTTACTTACACCATATTTGTTTGTTGAAAATGTTGAGTCCATTGCAATAATTGAGTTGTGTGAATGCTTGACCATCATTTCTCGCATCCATGGTGTTTGGATGCCTATGATAAATGGAACATTTTCCATGGTGTTTGGTCTTTTATAGTAGAAGAAGTTATCCTTCTCCTCTGCATGCCACAAATTGACACTTATTGCATCATCTTCATTCTTTTGGGATCGAATGGAGAGTACTCTTTTCCATGCATTCAACACATCCTTCCTTAATAGACATGCATCCCTCTTATTCATCAACTTAGTCAATCCATGGTCTAAGTAGTGTTGTTCACATATTGTGTTGATCCCCACACCCATTAGTAATAAAGACTCAATATATGATTTGCATTCATTTGATAACCTCGGTGCAAAACTACTCCTTGGATCACTAGAAGGGTCATCCTTTCCATGACAAAATTCACCATTGGCATCACAATGGCTCCAATCATTATACATAATTAATGCAACATGTGGTCTACCATACATGACCCTAACATAAAAGTGAGTTTGACAACCCCTTTTTTGAATAAACCTTTGTGTTCTTTCCATGTTTTCAGATTTATTTCTTTGATCGTCTGGGCCAAAAGCACACCAATATCTATTTATTCACAAAACAAAATATATATATTAATTCATATAAAAAATTAGATATAAAAATGGCATACTTATTAATTACATTTAATCCAGGCAAACCTGGAGTATGTCATGGTAGTGTGGTCAGTAGGTTTTGATGTGTTGCTCTCTTTATGATATTTACGTACAAATGATGTCTCCGTACTATCTAGTAAACTTTCTCCTTTGATAAATTGAGGGAGTCTCTCAAGAGGGATTGCAACATATAAGTCCATATTGTCATCATCTCCAATAGGTGTCCATTCAAGGTCCTCACTTGAGAAATGATTTCCTTGGTTGGGAATGTCTTGCACATGTAGTTCAATGAGTGATTGCCATTTACACTTTCTACCCATTCTGAATAAAATTAATATAATTAGTAGTCCTCTATGTTGTTTAAAAATCATATGAACAAATATATCAATTTTTCTATTCACTCCATGATAATGATATTGTTATCTTACATGTATATATAGGTAAGCTCTATGATTTCACCAAATATTCTAGCATTAGAGGAAAAAATAAAATTCCATGTATTACCAAATGAGTCCCAAAAATGGTTTATTGAATTATAGATGTTAATTTTTGCATGAACTAAATGCACACTACCAACTATAAGTATAACTAAAAATAATACAATATGTTTCTAATACATCCTAGTGGTGCTCTTGCTACATATCTCTAATAGAGGTACATCTACAAGAAATATAATAGAAAATTTATATATGTGAAGTTTGATATAATATTTGTTAGAGTAGATGTGTGATGTGTTTTCCGTTCTTCTCACTTGTCTCTCTATTCACTATTTATAAAGAATAGGTGTGTGCATTAATATACATAATCTACTAGGTAATGATCTACTAAGAACAATGGGGAATTGAACTCCAAATCTATGCTTGGACTATAAATGCACATGAGTGCCCACTAATTATCTAAATACTTGTACCAAGCTAATCTTATCATTGGGATGCCTAGGAATCTTATATGGAGCACCAATGAATCCTTACATTCTAATGTAGGATAATTTTGGGAATAGGATAAACTATTTCCTATGCTTACTAATCTCAAATTTAGTAGCATCTAATAATCTATTAGTCATATCTCCCTCCAAAAGTATTAATATCCACATACAAAGAGCATGATTAACCCTCATGAATTTATTATGAGGAATGGTAGATAAGTCATTGATTCCTTTTACAGAGGTATTTGAATGATAAGGAATTTTCTTCCTTATTAATATCCTATATGTAGCTGGGAGTAAGCATGATACTTCCTTACTTATTTTGGAATTTATTTGATTGAAAGTCAAATTTTTGTAATTGTAGGATTTAAGGTGTGAACTAGATTTGTAGGAAAATAGGATACAAGTGAATTTGTATGTTATGTTTAAAATGTGTAGATGCACTTAAAATATCTATAAATTTATTATTTAACATTATTTACAAACATTCATGTGCATGTGAATCACATTAATCCAATAAAATTTGAGATCACAACCAAACAAAGATTAAGATTACATGCAAATAAAATTGCATGGAACTCTATATTAGGATAGATGCAAGATTTTGGTAAGGGTTTTTCTTGCATGGCTCTCATACCATGTTATGATTTCCAAGATCATAAAGAAAAAGACCAGAAACTTCCACAAAATACATGCACACAAATAAGCCTAATGATATTATCAAGAGATTGATACAACAAGTGATTTGAATGTACAATGTAACCTTGCATATATAGGCAAGGTGGTGAAGGTAGGAAAGTAGAACATA
>VDFB02348836.1:0-12883 GCA_007258455.2 Sequoia sempervirens | reverse complement strand
TCAAGAAAATGATCATTTTGATTTTCATTTGCAACAAAATATTTTTCTTTTTCGTTTTCAACATATTCTATAAAAGTTTCATCTCTTTGAATATAGTCAATGTCAACATCATTATATCCAGCATCTTGTAAATCTTCTACAAACAAATTTACCATTTCACTAACATGTGGATTTGAAGACATACCTGGATTTGTGTATATTGAAACATTCTTCATAGCATTCAAAGAGGGATTTGAAGACATAGAAGGACTTGTTTGTATAATCATATTCTTCTCCAAATTGACTCCTTGCAAATTAGCTTCATCTGCAACTATGATATCTTCAATGTTTTCATCTTCAATAGTTGTTGAATTGGTTGCTCCAGCATCGTTCATTGATTTTATTCTCATTCTTCTTTCTCTTTGTCTTTGTCTCTCTTTTTCTTTATTTGCTTCAACTTCTTGAGGAGTCAATGTCTTTCTTCTCTTATTACGAAATTTATCTCCCATAATTATAAAATTCTCAAGCACAAATGAATGTTAATAGTGAAATACTTCAAAATATTCAATCCAAATTGGAAGTTGAATACCTATTACGGAAAAATTCTTCATCTTATGTTCCTCAAAACAAATAGAAAACTACCACAATTCCACTTTAAAAATTGTTTTCTTCATGCTTCCTTTGAAAAATTCAATCCATATTACAAATTTCACTTCAAAAATGGTGTAGATGATGCTACCTTTGATAAAATCATCCAAAAGTCAAATTGACCACCTGTAAATACAGTAACTTCTGAAAAATAATTGATTTTTAGTGCTTTTGGCCGTACATGTGAAGTTGCAAAGTTGCAGACTTGACAGTAATTATGCACAGTGTTTTTAAATAAAATAAACGGGATCTCGTCTATAAAATGGGATCCCGCTTATCATTAAATGGGATCCCGATTACAAAACGGGATCCCGTTTATTCTATAATCGGGATCCCGTTCACTAAAATTGAGTGTGGGAGTCGTTGTAAAGGCAACGGGATCCCGTTACCTTCACAACGGTTGGAATGGGAACGGGATCCCAATTATAGCATGGGATCCCGTTTTTTAAATTTGAATTTTGTTTTGCATCGTGGGCGGGTTTTTTCCAAGGTTTTTGGTTCGGGAAAAGCTTTGGAAGTCCGAACCTAAGCCTTCAACCTGGTTTGACCTGCAAATTGAAGGCCCTAACAATGTCAAAGAAAAATATCGACTTTGGACATATGGTCGACCTTACCTTTTAATTTTTTTGACGTAAATTAAAACCCATTTTAGATCAAAATGCAGATTCTAAATATGTAATTTTTTTTGCAATTGAATTATTTTTTCTATTTTTCAATTAATTTCTAATAAAATTGGTCCATAAACTTTAAAATATCAAAGTTTTTTACTATTTTAATAACTTTTGATCAAACTACATTTTGACAAATGGATTGTACAAGAGAAAACTTCAGACAATTTTTCTCAATTTGAAAAAAAAATTTCAAAAAATGATAAGTTTAGGTCATCTTATGCATGTCGCATGACGATTTTTCAAAACCAAATCTTCCTAATAAAAATTAACAAAAAAAAAATATTCAATAAAAAATTACAAAAAAATATCAAGAGCAAGCTTCAGTGAGTCATAAAACTTTTCCCAAAAGGATTTAGAAAAATACGATAATTTAAGTCAAAATATGGATGTCGTACACGTGCATGGTATGGTAAAAAAAAAAACTTTTAAACAGTGGTTTTTTGAAATTCCTATTGAAACTCAATTTGTACAATCTGGGTATTGAAATAAATTACATATTTGGAAAGTAGACTCCGAGCACTACATTTTATGATCAGTGACTTTTTTACAGATTTCATCTCTAAGTGCTTCAAATTTTAAGGTCAAATGTGTCAAATACTGAAAATCAGGGAAAACACTTCTACTTTTTGGCCAAAAAGTGGACTCAACTTCTTGCACACACCCACGGATTCCTTTACAGACCAAGTTATAGTAGTAGGATTTTGCCTATGAGAGAAGCAGTTTACATAGAATATGAGAAGGTAGCAAAAACCACAAGGGAATCTGTAATGGAATATCTATCACAAAGGTGGAACAATCTGACAAATGAGTTGAAACAAGATGAGCCTCACTCCCTACAAAACTATGTTGTGGTACTTAAAAGAGTTGGTAGGTATATACAGATTGGAAAGACAAAGGGACAATTTTGGCTTCCACTAACTTTTCAGCCACCTATCATATTATGGTCTGTAACAAATTTTAGGTATTACCACTATGATATAGCTGTAGAAAGGAAAAGATGGAACATGTTGGACAACAAGTAAGGTTTATATTGGGACCCCAATTCATTCACTGCAAGAACTAATGTTGGGCAGTTGGCAGTTGCAAATTTCAGGGCATTGACCAAGCAAAGGAATAACTCTTCCTCTGCTGGAGGACTAGCAAAACCTTAGGTTGGGGGGAGTGATGAGTCCAGTTTATGGTTCAATTTTGATAGTTAATTATCCATTTGTTGTAGTTTCCATAGACCTTGATACTTGGATGATAACATTTTCATGTTATTTCCTTGAAACCATGGACATTGGGCATAAGCTTATTTTTGTAACCTTAAATGATATTGACATGCTATATGAACTATCTATGTTGATTTTACATGTGGATTAATGAATGTTACTTTAAGATAGTTACAGATATGCAATTTTTGTGTGTACTAATATTTTTATGCAGATATAATTAAAGCATACAAAATTGAGGAAGATTTTGCTAGCTGGTTATTCGCAATCAAGGTCAACAAGGTGATCATTCAAAGGTCACTGGAGGGAAGACTCTCAATGGAGGGAGATTCCTAGTTCAAATAAAAATATTGTAACTTCCTTGTAAATGGTATTAATAGTCTATTGAGCAAATATAGGAGCTATTGTTATGCTAGATCTGCGTTAAGGCAAACCGGCTTGACCAGATTCCATGCATGTATAACCTCCTCTCCACTTTTTATGATTTCCCTAAAGTGGTGTCCTCCTAATCTGTTGGAGTTGACCACCTTGCTAGCTAGTTAGTTAGTAGCTTTTCCTCCTATAAATAAGACTCAAATGTTCCTTCTCAAAAGGTTGATTAATCGGATGTTGTATTTGCATTCTTAGTTTTTGAAGTAATATATTTATGTTGCTCGATTGTACTCATGTTTTCCAATGAATAAAATGAAGTCATAAGTTCATGCATCTGATTTTACATTTGTCTTAAGGGATACTCATCCAAGGGGGCCCACTTGGTGAGCATTCCATCCTTTAGTTTAGTTATTACTTTTTGTTCAACAATTAGTTAGAATCTGGCAACTGTATGTTCCTGCAGCCACTAGAATTCCATTCTATGACTATTCCTATAGCCAAAACAAACAAAGTAGTTTCCTATCTATTCGCTCAAATTTTCACTTCTACCATGCACTTCAGCTTAGTATAATTGTTGGTTGATGTTCAGGACTTGTGTTATTTCTTTCCAAGCAATTTACTTTCAACATTATTTCTTTCTTAGCTGTAGAATGAAGATGGATACTACTATGGATTCCTAGTGCACATATTCTGTTGACCCATTTCAAGTCTACATCCCTAGGTTGACAAGTTAAATGCACCTTTATGATAATTGAGATAGTTATTCATATTAGATGTCCAATCTCTGAATCACCGTTGTAATGGCTTAGTTGTTAAATCATTGTAAGAGGCCAACATTGGGTGTTCTAGTTTCTTTTCGGTTGTTTTTTTTGTTTTGTGGTTGATGGGTGTTGTTTGTAGTTAATTGTTATATTTTTGTCTAGCACCCATATTGTACTATTTTTTGGTTGTTGGGTTGCTTTTGGTGGCCTTTTGAAAATCATTTCTAGCAGCATTTTGTGTCTTCTGTTGTAAAGGGTTTTGAGTCCCTTCAAAACCTACTTTTCCCATACAATCAAAACAATTTTTAACTCATCCCATGGGATCAATAGCACTATAATTATAGATCCCAATTCCCCATACACGAGACCACTTGCTAAACAATATGTATATATCATTAATAATATGTACAGAAATAGGAAAACAATCACCTCATAAACTTCACCAAAAATACTTTATACATCAAGTTTTTTGATGCTTCATAATTACCAAATATAGATCAAGAGCTTGGTGGAATGGGTTTATCAATTGTTCTTATGAAAATTATTGATTTCCTTTGTTCCGGTAACTTCTTATGAACTTGTTTTGTTTACACTAATTAAAAAAACTCTCAATATTTTATTCTATATTTAAAAATTAATACTAATTTTGTATTGTTAACCAAACTATACTTAAATTTGATGCCCTAAAAACCCTTATTTGAAATAATACAAATTGATTAGTTCACTTAATTTAACCTTCAAATTGAGCATCTACAACTAACAAATAAATATTGAAGGTGCAACAATTTTTAGTTTCTGCCAAGGAAACTATAGGCAAAGCCTATTCTTAACTTGTTATTAATAATTATTTTTCTAACCAATGAGAACTGAAATAGTTCTTCTATTTAAAAAAAAAAATAGCTATTGTCAATGTATAGATGATAATTTTATAACAAAAAAAATTTGAAAAATTAATTTCTTCCATCTAATTGGTATGGAAATTTCACCCAATAAGGGCGATTAATGCGCTTCCATTACAGTAGTGCCAGTAATGGTGGAAAATGAAAAGGGAAGTCCCCTTATTTTCAATTGTATTTATTTCTTCTATTTCTTTCATAATCTAAGAGGAAGCATTATTCATTTTAAATTATTCAATTAGTTATCAATTCTAACCCTTTCTTTATATAAAGTTGTATCTTCTTTATCAGATACATAAATATTTCCCATTAAATGGATTTAAATAAAATTTCCTACTGCTAATAGAGTTTGTTTTTAACTTTTATAACAAAGTTAAAATTATTTTAGGGTTAAGTATAGTTGGAAAAAATACAATATACAAAAAGAACTCATTATGATTCAATTTTTATTGAATTTTATTGGGTTGAGCAATAGATTCCTACGGTTATAACCTAAATTTTTTGGGTTCAACAATAGATTCCTACAGTAGTATGTAAATTTATTTAAATATAGCATAGGATATTTCTCTAGAATGTTCAGAATAATATAAATTTAATCTACATTTAACAAGAGATAATTTTTAAAGAATTTTTAAAACAATTTCAAAAATGATCATTAACATATACTTTTATAAAAATTTCAAAACTAATATTTGAAGTTTTAATAAGAATAAATAAAAATGAAATTATATAGATTCCCAAAACAAACATGTAAATTAATTTAGTTATTTGAAGCAACAAATTTGAAAAGTAAAAATATCATGAAAATTAATAGCTACAAATTTACTTTTAAGTATAAATGAAACACGACAATGCTAATGATGAGTGGTAGCAACCAAGAGGAAAATGTTTAACAATGCATTTTTGAATAAAAAATATAATCACAATTCTAACCATTTTTAGTAGATTGCAGTTGGTACAACAAAATCACCAAGTGACTTAGAATGAACTTTATGTTTATGATGAGAAGATTTCCAATATCTTAACCTAAATTGATTTCTATACATATTTGAAGATAAAAATTCTAAAAAGATCTTTTATATTTATATTTTAAAATATTCTAAATTAATAAATATTTCTATAAGAAAATATTGTAATAAGATGATATATTATTATAAATAAAAATATTATATTATATAGAGAACTATATAAAAATATAACAAGTCAAATTATATCATCTAATATATTTTAAAATTTTAAGACACCCAAAAAATAAACAAATAATATCTATTCATAAGTAACACACATAGGATAAACAAATAATGTATACAATCGTTAGAAGGGACAAGTTGTTAAAATGGGCATCCTTTTTTCTTAAATAAAAAATGGGTATGTAAACTATTTTTTTTAAACTACTATATTAGTCAAGTAAGTGGTAGAAAACATTAATAAACTTAGAAAAGAAAACATAATGTTAGGGTTAAATCATAGTTAGAACTAGTTTTTAAATTAAAAGCATGAGTTAAAAAAAACATCAAAAAAAAAAAATGGATTTCAAAATGTTCAAAATTCTTTTAATTAGGTTACTATTAGAATTAGGATAAGAATTAGAGTTAGGGTAAGCATTAGAATTACAGTTAGGGTTAGGGTTAGGATTAGGGCTAGAGCTAGGGTTAAATCATAGTTAGAATTAGGATTAAGGTAAGGGTTAGAATTAGGATTATTGTTAGACTTAAAAATAAGGTTATAGTTAGAGTACAATCAAGGTTATGATTAGAATTAGGGTTAGGGTAAGAGTTACGATTAGGATTCCTATTAGAATCAGGGTTAAAATTAAGGTGGGTTACTATTAGAATTAGGTTAAGAATTGAAGTTACAATTAGGTTTAGGTTTCAAATTAGAGATAGGGTTAGAGTTCAATTAGGGTTTGAATTATAGTCAAGCTTAGAGTTAGGGTTTGAATTATAGTTAGGGTTAGGGTTAGGGCTAGGATTAGGGTTAGGGTTAAATTAGAGCTATTTTTAAGGTTACAATATTATAGAACAATCAAGTCATTAATTTTAGGAATTAATTCTTCTGATGCGTCAATAACAAGGCCTAATTTGTTTCAAAAAGAGCTGCAACTAACTCCTTGTCAACAAAACTCTTATCACAAGAACCTCATCTTTTAGAAGCACTTCCTCAGTTCCCAAAAGATTCAATTAACACCTTATCAACACAATTATCATTTAAAGAAAATCACATTTATGAACTACTACCTCGGTTCTCAAATCTCCCAACTTGTTGATAACTAAAAAAAGGCTTATCGAAAAACTAATGCCTTATCGAAAAAACTACTATCGAAATAAGCTCACATTTTACAAATTGTGTTCTTTTGGTATTGTGTGCTTGATGGGAAGTGCTAATTTTAGTGCAATTTTGATTAGTATAAGAACAAGATGGGAGGTCTCTTCCTATAAAGCCAATATAATTGATAATGTTCTTTTGCATCAAGAGGCACCAACTCAATTTTTGTTTGATATTTCTTGATTTACCTTCTATAACAAATTCCACTTCTTTCTTGTCATCAACTCCCCTAGGATGAAATGGGGTTGATTGGAAGTGCCATTTTTACTACTTGTTCTTTAAAAAAATCAATTTTGATTACTATAAGAATAGAATGGGCGGTCTCTTCCTATAAATCCAATATAATTGACAATTTTCTTTTGCCTCAAGAGGCACCAACATATTTGTTTGATATTTCTTGATTTACCTTCTATAAGAAATTCCACTTCTTGTGTGTCATCAACTCCCTTAGGCTGAAATGAGGTTTATCTCCTTGAATCTTGATTCCATGAAAATCATTAGCTTTTAAAAACTATTCTTAAACATCAAATAGTTCAACATTCAACAATTTAATTTTTTGCGAATAAAAATAAGGCAATATTATCATGAGGAATCAAATTGTCATTAACAACTGAGAATTCCTTGTGATTTCTAGTATCGTTGTTCTGTAATTTTCTTTCATCAGTGGTCCTCAGATTCTTTTCTAAATTTCTCATAAATTATTTCTTCTAGAAAGCAAGAAATTGTACTACCGTTTGGCAGTTATCAAATTCGGTCAATGGGGCTTGAAAGTACTCTTGCTTAATCAATGTTTTGGGACACACTTTGTGATCTATCATAAGCCAAGAATGAATTCCTTGTAATTTGTGACACTATTTTACAGTTCCATCCTTTTCTCACTATTCTCATTTGGATTCATGCCTGCTTTGCAATTGCACTCATCTTTTGTTTTATGAGGTTTAATGCAATAATGATGGGAAAAATAGTACACATAATTATGTGATCTTATACCAAGGGAACTTGATTCCTATAAACTTAAATGAATGCTTGTGCACATTAGATAGATAGGTTTACTTTATGTATCCAAAAGTAACTCTAATTCTAAAATTATGTTACACTCTAATCAATATTCTACAAATATAGTAGTCTATGTTGGCTTAATTTCAAAAATCTATCTTAATTTTTTTTAGTGTACTTCCTTTTTCATTGCTTCTCTCTGATTTCTTCAAGGTTTGAATAAATTTTTTGAAGTTTTCTAAAAGGTATAGAAGTGATTCTAGTTGGCACCCTCTTTTTAACCTTGCAAATGGCTTCGTACTTGAGATTTTTATTTGAACAATTTGATGTTGTATCTGGTTTTTTGGATGCCATAATTGACTATTTAAAATGAACAAACTTATGATTAAAGCAGGCCTTGGAAGATGGCATGAATTTTTTGGTAACTGTGAGGATGGATGTGTTTGTTTCTCAAATTAATATTTTAATATTTATTTGTGTTTCATTGTGAGGATCATAGCATTATATTTTAATTAAAATTTAATTTATGTTTTTGATAACTACAAAAATTAACCAACAAGCAATGACTCTTGGTCAAACTCAAGTCTTCATCACCATGATGTCTTGAACTGTAATATTGGCAAAAAATTAACAATGATCTAGGTAAACGGTGGTCTCAGATTTTGTTTAGGGTAATGAAATCATTTGATGATTGAGCACACACAAGTTATCCTGACCTAGGTCATACAAAGATGACTACAATGAAATATGGATCATGCATAAGTGAATGTCAGAAAGAAAGAAATTGATTGTACATTAGAAGTCATATCTTAAGTTTTGTATGTGTGGTGTGTAAAATATGTGAATGAGTAATAAAACCATGCAATCAATGAAACATTATATTAAGAGATTCAAATACAATAATAAAATCAAAACCAGAAATCTCTCAAAGTCATCCCATTGTTCTCTATCTCCAAGGATTCATTAAATCATAATGGCTCTCAGATTGTGTATGCACTATGACTATTAGAATGACAACCTAAAGAACGAGATGTTGGAAAATGCAAGAAATCTATTCCTACACGATTGATTGTTGAGCTATTTGATTGATATGACAATGATATTATGATGTTGGGATAATGATATGACGTGAAATTTTGTAAGTAAACTACTGTATGAAAACTACTATGATGTCTAAAATGCAGCTAATGGAAAATCCATGATTATAAACTAATATGCTTCTAAAATGCTAATTACTAATTTCTCAAACGCTCTCTAAATGCTGGTGAAAATTTTGCAAAGTAAGATTGCTCAAAAGTGGATATGAAATGTTGTAGAATGAGCTTGTATTTATAGGATTTCCAAGGCATATTTTGATGTGGTAGTAACCAACGGTCAATATTTTAGCTGGAAAGATCAAGGGTGGAGAATGAAGATTTTAGAGGGAATCAAGGAGAGTGTTCCCTTTAATAGAACACAGTACCAAGTGTGAGAGAGAATCAAATGATGGAGAGAGACAAGTGTCTCAAAGTTTATTTTGAATTTGTTGAGATAAATTCCCATTTAAATATTAAGGATATTTAAATTCATGAGACACATGATGAGGTGGCAAGAGGAAAAAGTTGTAGACATGTGACTAAATTTAAATTGTAGAATTTAAATTTAATGAGAGGAAAGATAATTAAATAAGACAAACTATTGAAATTTGTTTATTTAATTAAGATAGAAGAATTAAAAAATGAACTATATAGATAAATTTAGAATTTATTTATAAGTAGACAAAATTGAAGGTTCATTAATTAAATAGCTTGTATTTAATTAATTAATTATCTTGACCAATTTTAGGTGTATAAAGTATGGTTTCTAATGTTATAAACCTTTAAAATTTTAATATATTTCACATTCATTTGAGTCTTATCTTTTTAAATTTTCACAAAAATTATAAATGCATGCATATCAAAAAAAATTCATAAAAAATTACAAAATCATAAAATATTTCATGCCTTTACAAAATCATAAAATATTCCATCTCTCATTGATGCTCTCCACTTTTCTAAATATCAAAGATCAATACGAACCTGCATAAAAGCATGACTTTGTTTTTGATGCAATTCTAGATGAGCATGCTACAAATGATGATGTGACCTAATGTACCCATGCCATTGTTCTCATTTCAAGTAAATCATTAGATCATGTTTATAAGTATCCTTGATCAGGTCTATCAATAGATTGCCTAACACATTATTCTAGCAATTTGTTTATAAGATTACATGTCACCATCAAACAAATTTCAAGATCTTGGGCTCCACCATCATGGTATCAATTGGTGATTTTTTTGGCAGTCTCCAGAGGTGTTTGAAAGAGGTTGTGAAACCTCCTTTCCTAGTGTGATTTTGTGTTTGTTGGCCATGTCTTTCATTTGAAGGCGCTTGTTGGTAGCGGTTTCTGCATTGGTAGGAGGTGTTTCTTCTACCTTTTGAAGGTGGCAAAGAGTGGAGCCTCATTTTCTTGCTACAGGCCAAGTTTTTTCTTTCCTTTTACCGATCAAAAGTTGTTACTTTCAGTTTGTTGGATGTTGTATTTTTTTGTTTGGTGGTGCTTTTAATTCGTTGAAGTTCAATATTGGTGTTGTTGTGCTCTTGGGAGTTACTTGATTCTCAGCCCTTTTTTTTGCTTCTTGAAGTATTTTGGGAAGCCTTCATTTGCAGTATTTGGGAGTTTCTAATTGTTGTTGAAGGTTATTGTCTTTGTATTTTTGGAGATTTGTCATAATTGATTATGGGGTTTTCATTGCATCCTATTGTGATTATGTTGGAAAGGGGAAACTATAAACAATGGAGATATGGTATCATAAAACATCTATGATGGCTTCATTTGTTGCCACATCTATATAATTTGGTTCCCCTTCTTGGTACTAATAGTAAGAAATTTGCATGGAATAGAAAAAGGGATCATGTCCTAGGAGTTATTTCAATGCATATTGATGATGCCACTTTGGATGCTATTGATCATTTTGAGTGTCCATATACTCTTTGGATTAAAATCTAGGAAATACTTGGAGATCCTGATACTCAACCATTCCTAGATGATCCTATTCAAATTGTCTTGTGCCTCTTCATTTTTTCAGATAGGATACCATATGAGCATGCTACTATGCAAGAGTTTGAAGTGTTGGAATACTTTGAATCTTCAGATGAGGATGACGAGGGTTCTTCATATGCTCCTTCTCCATCAAAGATAGTTGATGTACCTTCACCTTCAGTGATTCATTATGTAGAGTCATTGATTAAGACTCCTATCATTTTTTTTTTAGGACCATTCATTTTGTGTTGATGATTCATTGAGCACACCTAGTGATTCATCACAACCATTATCTCATTGTCTTCCTGATTGGGATTCATATTTGGTGGACATTGATTCACTGTTCATAAAATCTCATATTTCAAATCTGGAGGACACATTTGAGGGTATATCCCTCCTATTTCATTATAGTTGTGGTACAACTGTTGTCACTCCATCTCAGTCTTTGGAGAGTGTTCAAAATTAGTTTCCAGTGGTACCTTTTTTGTCACCTTCTGTTGTGATTGGGAATGTTCCTGATTGGTTCATGGCATCATTTTTCAAGGTCTTGGCAATACATGAGCAGATTCCAAAGACATCACCATACTTTTTCATGCTTCTTTCTTTCAATTCCTATCTAGAATGGGAAGCATACCTACATTTGTATTTGGTTTTGTTTCTTCCAAAAGGGAGACAAGTTGTTTGTCGACACTGGATCATGTTTTGTCTTCAGGAACTTACCATTTTTGCAAGTGATTACATATTGTGGGGGGCCTATATAGTCTCTCTATTTCCCTCTTATGGGGGGTTGTTGATTGTATATATATTATGCATGTAGTGCTTGGGGGGTGTGATTGAGTCCTCCATCCATGCATCATTTTTTGTTCTCTTTTCTCTCTTTTGGAGAGGGGATTTTCCCACAGGGTTTTTCTCCTTTTCTCTAGTTGTGAGAGATTTTTTTTGTAGTTGTAAATGGGTACCTAACATGGTTGTGTAGCTAGGACCCATACTACATTTTCATTCTCCCTAAGTTTCACTTAAGGGGGGGTGTCAGAGTAAATTACATTTACCGTCTGAAGTTTTAACTTAGGGACATTGCATTTAGATTATTTATGCATTTAATTATTTTCAGGTAGTTTTTCCCATGCTGGGAAGTTTCTCACCTGTCATATAGTTCATAGCTTTAAAATCATGTACCATATGTAGATTATTCATCTCATATTTTTCACTTCTTATTTAGTGAAATGGCCTCGTGTCTCTCTCGCTTTCGTGAAGGTTATTTCTACAGTTGGTGATCTTGGGCTCCACCATCACTATTAAGTTTTTATAATATCAACACTATTTCTAAAACATAGTAGACACAACAAATCAAAATAGGACTATTCTTGCACTTTTTGGCAAAAACTTTGTTGCTCTACAGTTCTTGTTTTATATGAGTTTAAGAAAAATCACCACTCCTAAATAAGGAGAAAAAATATATTTTGTCACACAATTTTCCCTTCAGGAGATTCTATTTAGGTTGACACGTGTTACATGCAATTTGAAATATGCTTCATGCAATTACTAAGTGTTTCATCCTTCATGATCTTAACTATGTTTCTCCGTTTCTTTTTCAACACATATAAGCTCAATAAAGTTTTTAAGTAGCATAAAATTATACCAACAATAGATCAAAGTTATATAAAGGATATACCATCATCAAAACAAAAATATTTTTGTTGTTAAAGATAATAACAAGGCTTAGGATCAATATTTGGGAGAGGTTGTTGTTAGAGTAATAAGTTGTTTACTTGATTAATTTAATCATATTGATTAATTAATTAAGTCACCTTTACTTTATTTCACTTAAGCCAAACTTAGGAATCTTTATTTTTTGCATTATTAAATTAGTCATGTTGTCTCACTCATTATGATCTTGACACTTGTCACATGCTAATTTAATCCTCATCCTAGGGTTCTCACCTTTAGGGTTTTGATCTCCTTTC
>VDFB02348835.1:0-22443 GCA_007258455.2 Sequoia sempervirens | reverse complement strand
GTTCTTAGTCAAAGGAAAACATCATAGAACATAGACATCAGTGTGGTGTGCTAGCATCTCAGAGGCACATTGGCATCTTGTAAAGACTAAAAATTGAGAATGTTGCAGAAAGCAACAAAGTGACTACTTCTCCTTTGACTACTAAGAATTCTTAAAATGTGAGAAAGTAACATAATATGATAGAATTGAAATAAGGTAAAGTAAAATAGATGTAAATGATAGAATGAAGGGAATAACAGATAGAAAATTCTCACAACCAACCAAGTTATGAAGCCTCCAAAAAATAACTATATTATATAGGTCTACACACATAAGATTGAGAAAAATCATTGGGGCTATTTAGGGGCTTGCGACAATCAAACCACTATTTCGGTATTCCCACCTCCATGGAAAGCCAAATAGATAGATAGAGAAAGAAATAGATGTTAAAAAAGATGAATGAAAGAGGTAGATAAATGTGTAAACAAGTGATGCGAGAGCGAAGAGACTTTCCAAGAGAGTTGTAAGAGATTGAGAGCATTTTAGAAAGATGTAGAGAGTTGTAGAGAGTTGTGCAAGCAAGAGAGCAAGCAAGTCAAAAAAGAGAATATCCAAGATAGGAGAAGAGAGTTTAATAGAGAATACAAGAAGGCCTAATAGATTGAAAAGATCACCTTTAAAGAGAGAATAGGAGGGAAAGGAAGCTTCTCGAGCTATTATAAGGCATCCCAAGTCGTTACCACTGACAAAAGGAGGTGACTCGGGGAAAAAATACTAAAAAATATTTTTTTGACGTTGAAATGTCACAGGACGCTAGCATTGTGCATGGATGTCCATGTGGCATGATTTTATCTAGACACATCATGCTACAAAATGACAAGAATGAGAAAAACACAAGGTTTGATGCAAAGCTTATGCATAAAGGTAGTTACTGAGAAGGGGCCTTGAGCATCCTGAGAGGCGAAAAAGGCTAATGCAAGGCTAAAATGAACCTACACAATTCTAGGGGAGTGGACACTAAAGTGGATTACAAAATGTAAGTAAAATTACAAGGGGTACAATTTTACGTTACATTTTTCCCCCACTTTAGCATGCATATGGATTTACATTGATATGCACACTAAAGGAAATCTACTAAACATAAATAACATCATGATTCCAAAAGGATGTTGTAGAGGAAGTAGATAACTCTTTGAACCAAGGAAGCATGCCCCCAGGATGAAGACCTAAAAAACAAACATGCATTAGAAAAGAAAGATCTGCACAAGACAACAGAGTTAGAACATAAAAAATCCACTACATCACAAGGTTAGAATGCATGGATAAAAAAATAGATAACAAACACACAAAATCATGTAACAAACTAATAGGATTTGAGTCAACAAAGTGAAAGATACCTAGATGTAGAAGGTTGTCTGAGTACTATGCATCATCCTCAAATTAAGAAATAAAACATAGAATTCTTAAATGAAGAGAAGAAGGTAAGGATTGATTGCTTCAAGAGAAGAATGCATTCAAAAGATAGGGAAGCAACCAATGTCGAAATGACAAAGAAGTATATACTCAAGATGAAGAATATGCGTGTCTTCGATCTGATATATACAATTTTACGGTTACAAAATTGAGATAAAGTAGAAGAGATAAGAGAGATGGTTTCATAGGTTCTTAGTCCTACAAAGTTCGCTCCATGGGTTCTCAGTCCCGCAGAAGTTGAAAAAATACTTTATAGGTTCTTGGTCCTACAAAGGGAGCACTATAGGTTCTCGATCCTATAGGGGTTGATATGAAAGGCTCTACAAAGTTTGATTGGTCCTTACATGTGCTTTGTAATATAAGGAAAGCTTGGAAAGATGCTTCAAGGTCTTGTTATCCAAGCTTAATCAGAGAAACCTATGGCTGCTACAAACTATGTTGCAAGACAAACACAAAAAATATAGATCTAATCAGGTTTCCCCCAAGCTAGATGTCAAGATATAAGATGTGACATCACACATAAGATAAAAGATAAGTCTAGTCGTTCTACCCCCAAGATAGATGCAAAGATATGTGATGTTGCAATGTCACACATCATATAGAAGACACACCATTACAAGACATTTCAATTGAAGGAGGAGATTTCAAAGGGGTTCTACAAAATTGAATAAAGTAGAAGAGAGAAGAGAGATGGTTTTATAGGTTCTTAGTCCTACAAAGTTGGCTCGATGGGTTTTCAGTCCCGCAGAAGTTGAACAAATACTTTATAGGTTCTCCGTCCTATAGGGATTTATATGAAAGGTTCCACAAAGTTTGATTGGTCCTTACAAGTGCTTGGTCCTATAAGGCAAGCTTGATTAGAGAAACTTATGGCTACTACAAACTATGTTGCAAGACAAACATAGAAAAGATAGATCTAGTCAGGCTGCCCCCAAGCTAGATGTCAAGATGTAAGATGTCATGACATCACACATAAGATCAAAGATAAGTCTAGTTGGGTTGCCTCCAAGATAGATGCAAAGATATGAGATGTCATGATGTCACACATCTTATAGAAGGCACACCATTACAAGATGTTTCAATTGAAGGAGGGCTTTCAAAGGGGTTCTACGAAATTGAGATAAAGTAGAAGAGAGAAGAGAGATGGTTTTATAGGTTCTCAGTCCTACAAAGTTGGCTCCATTGGTTCTTGGCCCCACAAAAGTTGAACAAATACTTTATATGTTCTCGTTCCTACAAATGGAGCACTATAGGCTCTCAGTCCTAGAGGGCTTTATATGAAAGGCTCCATAGAGTTTGATTGGTCCTTACATGTGCTTAGTCCTATAAGGAAAGCTTGACGAGGTGCTTGGTCTTGTTATGCAAGCTTTATCAAAGAAACCTATGGTTGCTGCAAACTATGTTGCAAGACAGGCACAAAAAAGAAAGATCTAGTCAAGCTGCCCCCAAGCTAGATGTCAAGATGTAAGATCTCATGACATCACACATAAGATAGAAGATAATTCTAGTCAAGCTACCCCCAAGATAGATGCAAAGGTATGAGATGCTACGATGTCACACATCATATAGAAGACACACCATTACAAGATGTTTCAATTGAAGGAGGAGCTTTCAAAGGGGTTCCTTTGACCGGTAACCCTTTAAGACCAAGTGGACCATTCAAAGGGACACTCTGATTTGAAAGATATAACTTTTTGCAAGTGACTCTATCACTAAGGAATCTTTTTAAAAGATCTTTCATCCAAGAATCAAATGAAAAGAGTATTCCTTTTTCAAAGGAATTTTTCAAATTCTTTTTCCAAGGGATCTTTTTGAAAGAAAATATGACCAAGGAATCCTTTTAGAAGAATACTCCTTGCTGAAAATTGAAGCAAAGATTAGAGGGGGTCCTCAATAAGGACATACACCACCAAAACAAGTTACCCTTTCCCCCAACGTATAGGAGAGGATAACCATGCTACATAATATTATGTGACAATAGAAGGGATGTGTAAGAACCTCATGAGAAGATGCTTAGAATGGATATGATAGAGGTAGACCTCAATATCACTTTTCATGCAAAGAAGAGATAGGTGCATCAACAAATGAAAGAGTGATGACACTGGAATCAAGAAGTTGTTGTATTTTATCCTTTAAGGCCTTACATTCACTAGTGGAATGACCAAGCACTTCATGATATACATAGAAATAATGCTTTTATTTGTAATGCTTATGAAATTACTTATGTATAGGAGGAGGAAGAGTAATTAAGTGGGCTTTAAGAAGCCTCAACAAAATGTGTTTAGATAAAGAACGAGGAGCAGGAAGCAACCCTTTCTCTTGTGAAGAAAAAATTGACTACTCAAAAGAAGAAGAAATGAAGACAATAGATGATGGAGGAGGGGATGTAGACAAACAAGAAGTCTTATAACCTAAACCCCTTGCAAAAGATCAAGGTGTCAGTTCTAAGGGACCTTAACTCCTTGTATCATATTCCCAGGACCATTTCTTTTGTACACATGCTTAGAAAGAATATTAATTCAAATCCATAATGTGATTGTAACTCCTCAAAAGTGGGAGGATCAACTCATTAATATTGTTATTCACATTGTCCTACAATAAAGAAACATAATCATCTTTGATAGTGTGTTTGAATGATATTATTGGAAGGTCTAAGTGGATCAGGTTGACTTTATATTCCCTAATAAAGGAGTCTATAAAGTCTAAAGAACCCCAATCGTCACCAAGACATGAATTTTCTTGAGAAGAAGTAGAAGGACTAGACTTAGGATTTCTTGCCTCAAGAGGTTCTTCTTCAAGGACATCTATCTCAAGAGTATATCCTTTATAATAGGTACCACTAGAGTAGACATCAACTATATTAAAAGATACTTAATGGACAAGATTTTTAAGAGTAGTTGCAATTGAAGCATGACCAGTAGTTGTCAGTTCACATAAGTGTACGATATCAAGGTTAGCCCTGATTGTGATTACTTGATTGTTATGAATAAACTTAATAGATTTATGCAAGGTAGATGAAACTGCACCCATGGCATAAATCCACGGTCTACTAAGAAGAAGATTATATAGTAATCTTCTCGACATAACATGTACAAGGGTGGGCATGATAACGGGTCCCAACCTCAAAGGAAAGATTATTGTGCCCAAGGCTTGGCGTTTGATATTATCAAACCTAAGAATGCATAAGGAAGAGGTACCAAGAGAAGATGAATCAATTTCAATTTTAGGAAATAGATCAATGCTACATACATTGAGTGCTAAACTAGTGTCAAGAAGGGTATGTTTAATGCCAATATTATTAATGATAACTACAATCATTAGATGGTCTGCTTGCTTCTGTACTTTCAGGGGTGGGAGTTCTTGTGGGTAAAACATAATATTCGATGAATCAACACAAATATGAGCCATCAATGCATTAACATCCATCCACCTAGTAGAAGAAGGAAAGAGGATCTTTTACAAGGCTTCTTGAAGCATACCTTAATAAATTGGAGCAAACTAAAGCAAGTCCCATAGTGAGATCTTGGCTGAAGTAACTTGAAGTTTCTCAACAAGATCATAATCACCAGGTACTCTAGTTCTAGGTTTAGGTGCTAGAGGAAGACTTGGTTGAGAAAGTGGCAAAGAATTAGGTTGAGGGTGCTAGCAAGAAGTTGAGTCCAATTTTGGCCAAAAAGTGAAAGTTTTCCTTGATTTTTAGAATTTTTCACATTTGACCTTACAATTTAAAGCACTTAGAGATAAAATTTTAAAAAAAATCACTGATCATAAAATGTAGTACTCAGGGTTTAGTTTCCAATTATGTAATTTATTTCAATACCTAGATGACACAAATTGATTTTCAATAGGCGTTTCTAAAAACAACTATTTAAAAGACTTATTTTTTTACCATACCATGCGCGTATACGTCATCCTTATTTTGACCTAAATAATCGTATTTTTCTAGATCCTTTTGGAAAAAAGATTTGTAACTCACTGAAACATGTTTTCAATATTTTTTTGTAATTTTTTATTGAATATATATTTTTTAAAAAACTTATTGGCCATATTTGTTGTTTAGAAAAATCATCCTGTACGTCAGGCATTCGATGACCTAAACTTATCATTTTTTATTTTATTTTTAAAATTGAAAAGAATATTCTAAAGTACGTTTTCATGCAATTTGTTTTACAAAAAAATATTTTAATAAAATGTTATTAAAATACTAAAAATCCCTAATATTTCAAGTTTATGGACCAATTTCATTAGAAATTAATTAAAAAATAGAAAAATAATCCAATTATAAAAACAATTACATATTTGGAATCTACACTATCTCGTCTATAATTAGTTTTATAAATAGGATCCCATTTCTTTTTTGATTGTTTGTTTTTTTAAATTACTATAAAAATATTACTGTCAATTCTGCAACTTAACATGTATGCCCGAGAGTGACAATTCACCTTTTTTTCTATCAATTTTTGTCTTTATAGGGTCTTGAACTTGCAATTTGAATTGAAATTTTGAAAGGAGGCATCATTGGGATAGTTTTTGAGTGGAATTGTTTTCATTTTCTACTCGTTTGAAAGAGGAACAATGGAGGAAGACTTTCACTATTGACATTCATTTGTGCTTCAAATTTTTTTAATCATGGTATTACAAGCTCAGAATAAGAGGAAAGATAGGAAGGTATTGACCCGTAAAGAAATTGAAGCAAAGAGAGAGGAGGGAAAAAGACAAAAAGAGAATAATGAGGATTCAATCACTGAATAGTGCAAATTGACTCTTTTGAAATACATTGTATATCAAGTGCAATTTTATGTTGTTGAGTTGCATCCACATTCCTTTAACATGTTCAAGTCAACATAATAATCTTATTTTGAGGTTTTCATTGGAGTTGATATGTTTAGGATTTAGTTTCTCTCTTGTATTTCAAGTTCACTTTTTTCTTAATTTTTAATTTAATTACATATATTATGATGAACCCAGTGAGAACATGCTAACCATTAGTCTAATATTGTTGTCTATGATTGCTTTTTGTTTCTTATCACATGTTGGAAGAGTTTCTAAGAGGTTTTGAAAGTCAAGTTCTTATACTAGTCTCTGAGTGAAAAATAGACATCACAATTGTGTTTGAAAGGGTTAAGAAACAAATTTTGATATATAACACTTTATCTTTTTGTGTAGGATAACATTTTAAACATTTTTTTTAATTTTGGATGATTTCTTTTATAATCCATACATTTGTGCAACTGTGTACTTTTAGAACTATATTTTAATAGATGGACAAGTTAAAGTCTATTAATACTTTATTTTATTTTATTTAAGTTAGTTAAATATTTCATTCACAAAATTTTGTTGTTGGCTAATACCTTTTCCTTCTTTTCAATCTGTAAAATAACATTGTTGCTTCTAAATAACATAATTTTATGGTTGTGTATTAGATTTTCAATTTTTTGTAGGTGTTGAAAACACGACTTAGAAAATTTTACTTGCAAAAAATATTTTTACATATTTTTCATATATCTTCAAGTATAATTGTTTAAAGTTAGACTTTATTTTCAATCTTTAAATGCATATAAATTTTACAAATGAAAAACAAAAAAATCGATGATTTATTTAATTTGTACAAAAAAAAAAGGAAATAATAGAGGCTCCTCTACCATGCAGTAAAAACAAAACAAAAAAATAGCTAATACTTTTTGGATGTATGTTCCAGTGCAATATTTGATAATGGAACCTTAGCTGATGCAAGCCCTAAACTAAAATATATTGACATACAAGTAGAAAAGTACTACCAATAGAAACTTAATTATGTCCAAAATAGAGTTGTATTACCCAACCACAATATTATCTCAAAATAATAAGAGTTACATTAAGTGTGAGTTATGGTTTCTCTTCACCATGCAAAATATTACAACAAAATCAAGAAAAAAATGGTTTGACATTTGCATAATCATTAGGCATATTTATTATCCAATCATAATATCAATGGTGCATTAGCGCTTATATGCTATCATTTATTTTATACGCTATTATTTTATTTTTTTTAATATATATATATATATATATATATATATATATATATATCTCATTTTACAATAGAAATAAAGTTCATTTTAAAATAGAAATATAATATAAATAATATGATCTAGATATTGAATATTTCTTTATTCTACTGAATATATATGTAATGTAGAATGAAATCTAAACAATTTGTTATTATTATTTCATTCTATAATTAAAAGCCTTTAAGTAACTCGTGTACTTTCATTTGAATCTCTATTACATTGTTTATGAAAAAAAAGTGTTTATTCAATCATAAATTATATTGATTGATTAATTAAAATAAAACCATGGCTAATTAAAATAAAATAAATTTAAAATTAATTAAAATAAAACCAATTACATTGACATACAATAAGATTGATTGGATCATTGTAGTACAAGGCACGAAATCATTAGAGGCAGGGTTTTCAAATTTATTTTTTTATATATATTGAGGAAATACAAACGACAAGTTCCATCACTTCCATGAATATTAGAGGCAGGGTTTTCAACATATTGACATTCAATGCATTCAGTCTGAAAAGTACGGCGTGGGAAGGTTCGATATAGACCATTACTTTTCTTATAGGCGTGGGAATCACGTTCGATATTGATCATTACAAAGGAAAGACAAACGACAAGTTCCATCACTTCCATGACTATTGCCATCTTTGCCGTGAAATATGATTCTGATTCTGGAAACTGTTACAGTATCTCCAGTCGATGGAAAACCGTTCCCTTTGAAACAAGCGTCAGCACAGCGGAGGTCCAGGGATGACATGAAGTCATGGATGACATATTTCCTATAAGGTCATGGATGACTTATTCTCCTCCTTTGTCATCCTTGTAAAATGTCACCGCTTCAGTAATAAAATGATAAAAAGTCTCAAAACTGTGATGGTCAATGTGGTTATCCAAAATCTCTTATCTGATCAAAGAAAAACGTGGAGCTAGTGAGAAGAAGAAAACATTCAACTCTGTTCTGGCCAAGCGATACAAAGGGCAATATGAACAGTTCAAGGAGGCCTTCTGGATGAGCTCAGTCTTGGTTGTAGGTTTAGATAAGATCGTGGGTTCAATTTTCTATTTGAATGTTACGTGTGATGAAAGGTCCGAGCGATTATGGGAAACGCATCTTGCTAAAGAAGTAAATTCTGGATCCGATTCTCTCAACAAGAAGTGAAGTAACCTGCCAAGCAGGGTAAAGTGCGACTTGGGTGGAGGGTAAGCGGTAAGTTATGGCGTTGGAAGCAACTTCAATTGTCGTTCTTGCTCTAGGACTGGCTTCACTTTGGCTAATTGCAAACTCTCTCAGGCGTAGAATTAATAACAACGCGCCACCGCAGCCTCCATCGTGGCCAATATTTGGCCATCTTCCTCTCCTAAGTAAAAGCAAACAGCCCCTTCACAGATTTCTATTCTCTCTTTCAGAGCGCTATGGGCCCATCATGCATCTTCAACTTGGCTTCCGCCCAGTTTTGGTTATCTCCTCTTCAGATCTGGCAAAAGAATGCTTTACAACAAATGATAAAGCCTTTGCTTCGCGCCCACTTCTGTCTGCTGCAGATCATATTGGGTATAATTTCAAAATATTAACCTTCGCTCCTTATGGCTCCTACTGGCGAAACATCAGAAAAATTTGCAGGCTCCAGCTCTTTACTGCCGACAGAATCGAATCCTTCAGGCACGTCCGCACAGAGGAAATTTCCGCTCTCATTCGTTCGCTTTTGGACAGTTGTCAGCGAGAGACTAATCCAGTGAACATCAAGTCGAGGCTCTCAGATCTGGCATTTAATATCATAGTTCGAATGGTTGCCAGCAAGAGATTCTCATCAGATCTCTGTTCGGAGGATTTCAAAGAAGCGCAGCAGTTCAAGCAGTTAATTGAAGAAGCTTTCTTGATAATTGGATCATTTGATATTGGTTACTATCTGCCTTTTCTCAAGTGGATCGATCCGCATGGAAGAGTGTCTGCCATGAAGAATCTACACAAGAAGAGAGACGTCATTATGGAGAAATTGCTGCAGGATCACCGAGAGAAGAGAGGGGTGCATGCTCGAGACTTGATGGATGTTCTCATCTCTGCAGCAGACAACCATGAAATTCACTCTGACAATACGGATGATGCGGTTAAAGCCGCAGCCTTAGTATGTTCTTGTATCACTTTTTTGGCAGATAAATTTTATCAGTTTTGCAAGATCTTATCATAGTCTGTATTGAATAGTAGTTGTCTCGTGGTCAAGGTATAGATGGTTTAAGTGGAGACTATCTTTATAGTCAAGATAAGGCACTGATTATTGGAAGTCTCTAAACAAACACTCAAATGCCTTCACCTGTAGCGGGTGAGTTGTGGTCATGGCACTGACTGTTGGAGTGGAAATCCCATCTCTGCATCAACAGCCGATGCCTCGATCACAACACACCCAAAAGAGTTGATCACAAATTACACTATGCAAGCGCGTACTTACAAGATTTGTATTTTGATTTTGCAGAGCATGATAAATGCGGGTACTGAAACATCTGCTGTGACCATCGAGTGGGCACTGTCAGCTTTGATGAAGCACCCGAACATTTTGGGCAAAGCCCATCAAGAGCTCGACACACATGTCGGACGGGACCGATTAATGGAGGAATCAGATATCCCCAAGCTGAAATATTTGCAGGCAATTGTGAAAGAAACTCTCAGGCTTTATCCAGCGGGAGCTATTTTGCTCCCTCACGAATCTAGGGAGGCCTGCACTGTTGGGGGGTATCGTGTTCCCGCAGGAACTCAACTCTTGGTGAATGTGTGGGCAATTCAACGGGACGCGGCCGTGTGGGAACGCCCCACGGAGTTTGATCCTGAACGTTTTCTCAACATGGGCAAAGAGATTGATGTGAAAGGGCAGGATTTTGAATTGATTCCGTTTGGTTCAGGAAGAAGAATGTGCCCTGGCATGTCTTTGGCACTGATTGTGGTCACCCATACATTGGGGCGTCTGCTTCAGAGCTTCGAGTGGTTTGCTCCAGAGGGCACTGTAATTGACATGACAGAGGGGCTTAGACTCACAATGCTCAAATCAATTCCATTGGAGGCCATCGTTAAACCTCGCCTTCCCCTCCATCTCTACTGATACCGCCTGCTTACTACATGGGTCAAAGAGCCTTAACCTCTGATCACATTGTGGGTCTGAAATCATTTAATTTAAAGTCTTCCCCTCGTATATTGTAACTCCTGTCATATTTATAATCTTCCGCTTTTCCTTTATGTACATCAATGTTAATGTTCTTGATATGTCTCAGGAATTTATGACTGGGTAAATTTCAGGCTCCTGTGAAGAGCTCATAAGTAGAATGTTTTCTGGATTATTGATAAAGGGGAAGCCTTTCAATTGACTAACATCAAAATATCTTAAAGGAAGATGATTGCAGTAGGTTATGTAATGGATGGCTTATAATTTTGTTCTTTTGAGATGGTATTTTTCATTTTTAATTATCTTTTTGTGATAGGTGTACTTTGTAAATGTTTAGGTCTATGATTTGGGTTTTCAATTTATGAATTCTTTTTTTTTCATAGATGGCTTATAATTTTGTTAATAGGAACATTAAGTTGTCTTTTGAGATGGTATTTTTCTCTTTTAGTTACCTTTTTGTGATAGGTGTGCCTTGTAAATGCTTAGGTTTATGATTTGGGTTTTCGGTTTATAAATTCTTTATTTTTTCATGGGTGACTTATAATTTTGTTAATAGGAACATTAAGTCATGTCTTTTGAGATAGTATTTTTCTTCCTTAATTACCTTTTTGTGATAGGTGTGCCTTATAAATGCTTAGATTTATGATTTGGGTTTTCAATTTATGATTTTTTATTTTTATTATTTCAGATCAGTTGTTTAAATAATTAAATTATCATTTATTACAAAGCATTAATTATATAAAATAAAAGTATTTAAAATAGTTAATCAATATTAAAATTTGGTTTTTAAATTTTCTCAATATTTTATATTTTTAAAAATATAGAAGTAATAAATAAGATAAAATCAAATATAACATTAGAAGATCATTACAACAATTTCTGACACACATTTCAAATCTTTATAGTAGTAAGTTATTAATTTTTTTTAGATAGTTCAGTCTATCAAATCTAGTCTCCTCAAATTGACTACATCCATCATCATCAATTTCTACTTGATCAAATTTACCCAAAACACTTTCCAACCATGAAAATATTTTAGGTAGAAATGATTGAGCTTCCTACATCCTTTAATGGTAATCCTCTGCAAACAACTTGTAAAACAAAATTTGAGTTACTACTCAAGCTCTGGACAGTTCCAAATACTTACTAATTAAATCCTTTTTATATCAGATGTCCTTGATACTTTTTTTAAACTTTTGTAATCACTCAACTAGAAATAGTCTAGTGTAATTAACTCATCAAGTGTTATACTCTTCAAACAACTCAAACCCACTAGACACAATTCGAGTTGTAGGTCTTCTTTCATACTAGTATTAGAATATATCACATAGTTTTTCAATGTCATGGATCTTGGTGTAGCCATGGTAGGAGGGTCCTCAAAGAGAACAATTTGGACCATGCAACAAGAGTCACACAATGGAAGCAAGACAAAAATTGGAGGCAAATGCAGATTCAAACATTCACATTAACATAAATCTCAATTACAATTAGCCAACAACATCTGGCCTTAGAAATTCAACTCACAGGCCTGATACAACATGCTCAAATACAATATTCCTATATGCACCTTAACACAAGAAAAAATCTTACATATCAAATCCACATTAGTCTACCTAATTGACTTGTGCTATTTTAATGATCTATTACAAGCTTTATATCATATCTGCAGATCTAGAATCTTTCATGTCGGCCAAAGATCATCACAATCTCTAATGAAAGAAAATGTAACATGTGCATGAATAGGTCGGCCTCAAATTTTAATTACTCCTCGGTGAATGCCTAGGATGAAGTGTGGACCTATAATTAAGGTCGAGGACACTCCACGGGACAATTCGAGTCACACCGTCAAGATCCACAAGTTATAGGAAAGACCACAAGTGATCAAACTAGCCATTGGGCTTGAAACTTATTCTAGTGTCAGTTCAAGAAATTGTCACTAAATCTGGAAGCAATAACTTGTCGAAAAGAGATCCAATCATGCTCAAATCTTGGAATAAGGAAAATGAACATATTCACGATGCAAATATAGATCCGCAAGGTCCGATGAGCAAATATGATGAAATGTTGAATTTTCCAACTTGAACTAAACAAGAACTGAAACAAGAACAAACTGAAATGAAAATATTTTTGGTTGATATAAGATTGCCAAGAACCAAGGATGCTCCTACATCAGACATTCAGGGTTAATTGAAAAGTGAGTCCCTCACTTTGTTGGGGCGAAAGGAAAACCAATATGGTCTACCTCAGCCTAAGAAATCCAAGAAGAATCCTCCATTTCTCTGCCTTTCCACTTCACAGGATATTCTTTGTACTGTCTTCCACAAGTTTTCCTCCCATCTCTAATATCCAAAATATCTTCTATCTCATCTAATTTCTATTTAGGAAACTAATTCTCCAATTTTTCTTTACTGCCTTCACTAAGTTCTGCTTCATGGTAGTGATGTAGATTTGCAATGTTGAATATAGGTAATATACGCATGTCATCTGGTAACTCCACTTCATATGCATTTCCTAAATCAAATTTCTTCAAAATCTTACAAGGTCCAAACTTCCTCATCTTGAGCTTATTGTATGTGCCAACTAGAAATATTTCCTTTCTCAAATACACCATCACTTCATCTCCAACTTTGAACTCCTTATATCTCCTCTTTTCATCTGCTTGCTCCTTATACTTCTAGTTCATATCTTCAAATTTCTCCTTCACTTGAGTATGAACTTTCTTCATATGTTCTACAAATTCCTCTATTTTTGTGCTCCTTTTATCTTCCTTAACGATGTCTCTCAACTCTGATATTCCTCTAGGATGAATTCCAGTAATAATCTCAAAAGGTGTCTTTCCAGTATGCCTATTCACTAAATTATTGTAAGAAAACTCTGCTTGTGTAAGGACTAAATCCCAGCTTCTGGTCTTCTCTCCAACCAAATATCTTAGCAAATTTCCCAGACTCTTGTTTACTACCTCTGCCTGTCCATCAGTTCGTGGGTGAAAAGTAGAACTCAACTTCAAATATGTCTTTAACGTCTTCCAAAAGTGTCCTCCAAAAGTAACCAACAAAATTTGTATCTATGTCTGAAACAATACTCCTAGGTAATCCAAGCAATCTGACCACTTCCTTGAAAAACAAGTCTGCTAAATGCATTGCATTTGTTGTCTTCTTACAAGGTATGAAATGTGTCATTTTAGAAAATCTATCCACCACCATAAATATAGAATCATTACCTCTTTGTGTCTTCGGTGAACCAAGTATGAAATCCATGTTGATATCCTCCCAAGGTCTCTCTAGAACTATCAAAGGCTTATACAATCCAACATTCTGACTACTCCCTTTTGCAACTTAACAAACTCTACAACTCTGCACAAATTTCCTAACATTGTTA
Source organism: Sequoia sempervirens (assembly GCA_007258455.2). Lineage (NCBI taxonomy): Eukaryota > Viridiplantae > Streptophyta > Pinopsida > Cupressales > Cupressaceae > Sequoia > Sequoia sempervirens. The sequence goes on along the minus strand of VDFB02348835.1, from coordinate 8,413 downwards.
TGAATTTGTGGCCAAAAGTAATTTTCACTTACCAATGCTACTATCTTATCAATTCCAAAGTGTCCTACCAATCCTCCACTATGTTTTTCTTTCACCAAGTTATCCCTTATTGAACTTTGTGGTCTACACAACTAATTACCTTTGAACAACATATCCTCTTGAATGAAATAATCCAACCACTAACTCCTATCCTCCAAAATTGATCCTTTACAAGCTTTCTAAGGTTTTGCAAAATCTGGGTCTTCCTCATACAAGTTCTTCAATTTTTCAAAGCCTAATACACCCACTCTCATCTCTGCCAGCAAATTCCTTCTCCTACTCAAAGCATCAACAACTCTATTTGAATTTCCACTCCTATGTTTCAAAACAAAAGTATAGCTCTGCAAGAATTCCACCCATCTCATGTGTTTATGATTCAACTTACCTTGACTATTCAAATATTGTAATGCCTGATGATCTGTATAGAACAAAAACCCCTTAGGAAACAAGTAATGTCTCCACTTCTTCAAGGCTTGAACTATGGCATAAAACTCATGGTCATACATTGAATATCTTCTCCTAGCATCATAAAATTTCTCACTAAAATAAGCTACTAGTCTTCCTTCTTGACTTAATATTGCTCCAATTGCATTTCCACTTGCATCATAGTCTACCTAAAATACCTTATTAAAGTATGGTAAAGCCAACATAGGCTGCTTAGTCACCTTCTATTTCAACAACTCAAAGCTCTGGTCTATTCCAGATTTCCACCTAAAATCCTTCTTATCTCCTCTCATTGTTTCTGTCATAGGACTACAAATAGAACTAAAATTCCTAATGAACTTCTGGTAGAAAATAGCCAATCCATGAAATGATCTTACCTCTCCAATTCTTTTTAGTGTAGACCATTCAATAATTGCTCTTACTTTCTCAGGATCCATCTTCAATCCATCCATAGATATCAAAAATCCCAAATATACCAATTCTTCCTTCATGAAACTACACTTCTTAATGTTTATTAGCAACTGGTCTTCTCTCAACCTCTATAAAACTTGTCTTATATGAAAAAAATGTTCTTCCCTAGTCTTACTAAAAATCAAGATGTCATCCAAATAAACAATCACAAACTTACCCAAGAATTTCTTCAGTACCTCATTCATCAACCTCATGAAAGTACTTGGTGCATTTCTTAGTCCAAAAGGCATGACCAACCACTCATGCAATCCTTCATTTGTCTTGAATGTTGTCTTCCACTCATCCCCTTCTTTGATTATGATATGATGATATCCACTCTTCAAATCTATCTTTGTAAATTATTTAGCTCCACTCAAACAATCCATAATGTCATCCATCCAGGGCAAAGGAAATCTACACAGTTTCATTGTGATTTTATTTATAGCTCTAGAGTCTATAAACATTTTCCATTCTCCATCCTTGTTAGGTCCTAGCACAATAGGTATTGCATATGGACTTAATCTTTCTCTAATTAAGCCCTTCCTCAACAAATTTTGTCTATTCAACTTTTCATTCTCTACTGTTGTCATCCGGTGTGCTGATTTATTAGGAAAACTAGCTCCAGGAATCAGATCCATGCAATGACTAATACTCCTTATAGGTGGCAATCCATTAGGTACATTATTTGAAATGATCTCTTCATATTCTCTTAGCATCTTCTTTATCTCCTCTAGTTGTTCTTCTACATGCTTCAAGTCTTCAACCTTCTTAGGAACCAAGGCATAACACATGTTCTCATGTCTTAGTCTATCCAAAAATCTCCTTCCATCAACCAAGAAAATTCTAGCACTCGTACAAACCTCAACTTTGGGAACATCCTCCAATGGCAACAAAGTTTGCTTCATCCCATTAGCAAAAATGGTATATGTGATCTTCTTTCCATCATGAATAGCTTGTCTATCATATTTCCAGGGCCTTCCCAACAAAACATGGCACACATCCATAGGCATGATATCACACAAAACTTCATCATGATAATTTCCTACCTTCAATTTCACCAAACATTGTTCACTTACTAGTATCTTATGTTCATCTTGAATCCATGCTATCTGATAGGGCTTCAGGTGTTTCAATCTTTCCAACTTCAATTTTGTCACCATCCCTTCAAAAACCAGGTTCTCAGAGCTTCCACTATCAACAATCACTTTGCAACATTTACCAGCTACTTTGCATCTAGTCTGAAACAAATTCTCTCTGTAACGGTTCTTACTCCATCTCACTTTGACACAATACTCTTTTGTTCACTGATACTTCTCCTTCTTTTGGTTTATTAGATGATCTGACATGATCTTCCTCAACAAAGGTTGTTCTTCTAATATTGTTTGTCTTTCTACTTGTCGAGCTCCCTGATTGCATTCAAATGCTCTATGTCCTTCTCCACCACACTTAAAACAAGTTCCCTTGAATACTCTTTTCTCCTGTCATCTATCATCTTTTCTATAACCCTAATTCTGGTAACCACCATATCCTCCTCTCCGGTAAGAGTTTCCATCATCTCTACGGTACAAATTATCATTCTTACTGACTTCCTTATCTTTATTCTGATCTGCAAAAGATCCTCTTCCTCCTCCAGTAAAAATTCTTCCACCTCTTCCTCTCTATCTCTACTCATGTCTTTTATTCAAGTTCTCTTTTTCTTTTAGCGCACATTGATATGCCTCTTCCACACTTTGCAACTTGATCAAACTAATCTCATCTTGTATAGACAACCTCAAGCCATTCACATATTTGGATACTTTCTCAACCTCATCCTTGGAATGTTTGGATTTGATATTCAACTTTTAGAACTCCTTAGTTTACTCTCTCACACTTAACTCCTGCTTCAAATTCTACAACTTCAGGAAAAAATGATCTAATAATCTGTAGGCATAAACTTTTTCTTTAACTTATTCACCATTCGATCCCATGATTTTATCTTCTCCTTTCCTCTTCTTTTCCTATCTGTCTGCAAATGTTCACACCAAAGGGATGCATGTCATTTCAACTCTGTACAAGAAAATTTCACCTTCTTGTCTTTAGTGGTACCTTCAAAATCAAAATACCTCTCCATCTTTGTTATCCAATCAAGCAATTCATCTGAATCCAACTTACCTCTATAATCTAGTGGATTGAAATGTGGTTTAGTATTTTCTCTAGTTAGGGCTCTTATGAACCTCTCTTCTCCCTGATCTAGGCTAGGTTGGTCTTCTCTTTCCCTTTCTTCCTGTAATTCTACCTCTTCATCACTCACATCATCAACTGGTTGACCTCTCCTCTGGGTCGTTTCAACAACTTCCAATCTAGTAGCAATTCCTCTCAACATCTCCATCATGGTTGGGACTACCATCTTTACATAAGTCCTCTACAACTGCATGCCAGATCATCATTCCGCTACGCCACAACAAATATTCAATACGACTCTATGAATTTTAGTGATCTTTCATGGATCGATTCTCACTCTAATACCGATCTAGTGCAACCATGATAGGAAGGTCCTCAAAGAGAACAATTCAGACCGTGTAGCAAGAGTCACACAATGGAAGCAACATAGAAATTGGAGGAAAATTCAAATTCAAACATTCTCATTAATAAAAATCTCAATTACAATCAACTGACAACATCTGAGTTGATAGATTTGACTCATAGGCTTGATACAACATGCTCAAATACAATATTCCTATATATGCTCCTTAACACGAGCAAAAATCTTACATATCATATCCACATTATTCTACCTAATCAACTTCTTCTATTATAATTATCTATTAAAAGCTTTATATCATATCCATAGATCTAGAATCTTCTGTGTCGACCAAAGATCATCAAAATCTCCAATGAAAGAAAATGTAACATGTGCATGAATAGGTCAGCTTCAAATTTTAATTACTCCTCGATGAATGCATAAGATGAAGTGTTGGCCTATAATTAAGGTTGGGGACACTCCACAAGACAATTCAAATCACACCATCAAGATCCACAAGTTACAGGAAAGATTCACAAGCAATCAAACTAGTCGTTGGGATTGAAAATTATTCTGGTGCCAGTTCAAGAAACTACCACCAAAACTAGAAGTGATAACTTTTTTGAAAAAGATCCATTCATGCTCAAATCTTGGAATAAGGAAAATGAACATGTTCACAATGAAAATATAGATCCGCAAGGTCTGATGACCAAATATGATGAAATGTTGAATCTTCCAACTTGAATTGAACAAGAACTGAAACAAGACAAACTGAAAAAGAAAATATTTTTGTTGATGCAAGATTGCCAAGAACCAAGGATGCTCCTGCATCAGATCTTCTAATTGATTTGATACCAAATTGATGGAGTTGGTTTTCTCCTTAGTTTCAAAAATGAAACATTCATAGTCTTCACAAAATATAATAAATAGAAATTGAAGGCAACCATGCTATAAGAACTAGAAAAATGTGAACACCTTCCCAGTTACACCATGTAGGTCTCAAGATCAATTTTCTCCATCTAGATTGACTTGGCCATCAGTCATTTCAGACCCAATATTTTTCCTCGAGAGGTTATAAGGGGGGCTCACCCTATCAAAGAGCTAAGCTTCAAGTCACTAAGCTAACTCACCAATTCCTCTCAGTGAAAAAATACATTCTCAGTTACACCATTGCAAAAAATACCCAACAATAATATGCATTTATAGATAAGAAGCTTACACAGGTCCCCTTTCCCTCTAGCATAAAATATTAAATTACTCCCCAATCTATCCTTCATAATATATTGCACCAATCATTACATCTTCCACTTAAAAATCATTTCTTTGCTCACAAGGCACCATGTCCTAACTTAATTCTAACTCTCCACTTTTTAACACAAATGTAACCATTGTTCCCTCAAAAGGATAAGTTGTTACAAACCACTTCTAAAATTAGAAAATATAATTTTTCTACTCATGGAATCAATTTATATCATAATAGATCACATTAACCTATCCAATTTATCTTTAGTTGAAAGAGGTTTTCTTAAGGAAACCTTGTAAATCTGTCAGCTACATTATCTTCCTCTCTTTCCATTAATTAAAATAAAAAAGAAAGCATTAACATTGTGAATATTATTGTCAAATTTGCAAAGTTGAATCCTTCAACATTTTCTTGCATTTGACCTCCCTATGCTAAGATGAAAGTGAACCAGAAAGAAAATAGGTGTGGGGGAGTTCCCACCTCTATTCTCCTTCATCCACTCAATAGTATCCTAGGAATCCAAATTGGATTGACTATCAACCCAAAGGGTGAGTCAAATCTCAACAAGGAAGACATAGGAGGGGGTTCTTTTACCTTTGAGGGGTTCACCACCAAGCAAAAGCTCAGAAAAGACAAGTAAACATAAAACCTAGTAATGCAAGCTAAATGAAGGATGCAAATGATGAAATTGAGCAACAAAAAGTTATGATGTATGTATCTGGGAAGTTTGGAAATGTGATAAGGATTCTGGAAATGCAAAAATACTATCAAAATGTGCTATGGAGGACTAAACCACCTTTACTATTGTCTTAGTCCCACTGCTATTTTCTGGGAAGATGTAAAATATTTGGATGTTGGAACAAGATCTTAAAGAATCTCTAAAAAATACCCTCGGGATGACTAAGACACCCTAGGTGGTGACTTAGTCTCATTTTAAATTTCTAGAATCATTGAATGTGGTCCCAAGGCTCTTAAGGTTTTCACTTCTTTCTTCTCAAATATCAGGTCTTGAAACTTTTTGATTTAGCTTCTAGCTGCGTTTTCATGAAGATGACAACTTTGCAATGCAACTTTGCAACTTTGCAACTTTTTACTTCAAATGATCTTTAAGTCTTCAACCTACAATCACAAACCCACAAGGGTGGGAAAACTTGTTGATTGTTAGTAAATGGGGGTTTCCCTTGGTCAAACCCCTTGTTCGTAATTAAACCTTGGAATGAAATGAAATAAATGAGGGAATGATGAATGAACAACATGCAATGTTACAACTCAGCAAATGATTTTTATGAAATATGCAAACTTGTGTGAAGTGGCTAGCTTGAATGTAGATCTTGAAATGATTGAATGCTTGATAAATCTTGATTTGAATTGCTTGCTTGAATGAAAACTCTACATCACAAATGTAAGCTCAAAAACACACATGATGCAAGATTATCCTTGATATGATGCTTGAATCTTGATGATGGCTCAAAATGCTTGATGAACTACTCTTGAATGTTGGAATACTTGAATGCTTGGATGCTTAGATTGCTTGTTAGATTGCTAGATGTAAAAATGAGAGAAGGAACATTGTATTTATATTTATCTATGCTTAATTCCCAAAATTACGCCACAACAAGCCAACATATGAGTTCATTAATTAAAGGACGCTAAATCCGACCAATATTTGAAATTAAATCTCAAAAATACCTTAAGGGGGACTAAGATGCCCTAGGTGGCATCTTAGTCCTGAGGCATGAAACTCGGGGCACAGTCACCGAAAAGGGGCCATTTAAGTTTCACTTGAAATCAGGGTTCGAAGATCTTTGGGGGAAAAAGATGCCCTAGGTGGTGTCTTAGTCTTAACCCAAAAATTAGGGACACACAACCAAAATCATTGAATTATCATTTATCCATTGATTTTTTTCAAGATTAGCTAGAAAAAGATATAGTTTATTAGGGTTGTGGATGCAAAACATGACCAATTAAGACATAAATAAGGATAAAAAAAGCAAGGCGGGCCCAAACAAGTGTGAAAATGCAAGGGTATGCATTTTCTACACTACATTTAATCCCCACTTTAGTGAGAGAATGAACTTGCTTCAAACTCACATTAAAGTAGCCAACCACACAATCAAGAGGGCTTCAAATGTACAAATTCTAGTAAGATAGGATGATAATAACCAAGAGGGTGGCCAACCCCCCAGGATCAAGAACCTATGGAAAATTGACATATGCACAAAAGAACACACATGTGGATGATAGATGAAGCCAGAACCAAATCAAAAGCATACACCGTCAAAGATAGAAAAGGAGAAAGAAAAAGAAAAATACAATAGATCAAACTTCAATTGGCCATCCAACATGTTGTGGACCGGGTCTAGGCTATTTGTCCAAGAGAGGTTTACAAGTGGAACACACTATCCACTATGCAAACAAAAAACATGCTCACAAGGGCTAGTGAATCTAGTTGTTAACTAGGTGAGCCCCAAGAGGTCCATATCAAAGTCATACCCCCATGACTATGATAAGGACAAAGAAAGAAAATGCATGCTCACAAGGGCTAGTGAAGCTAGTTGTTCACTAGGTGAACCCCAGGGGACCATATCAAAGCCATACCTCCATGAATTTAATAAGGAAGAGAAAGAAAAATACATGCTCATAAGGGCTAGTGAAGCTACTTGTCCACTAGGTGATCCCCAAGGAACCATATCAAAGCCGTACCCCCATGAATTTTATAAGGAAGAAAATGAAAATGCAATTGGAAAGAGGCATGTTCAAAGGGATTTTTCTTAGTTCATGCGAGGTATTAATCTTAGGGGACATCATTCTTAATGCCTCCAATAGAGGATAAATACAAGGTCTAATCCTGGGGAACACTGTACTTAATGTTTCCAAGAGAGGACAAGTGCAAGGTCTCATCTTGGGGAACATTGTACTTAATGTCTCCAAGAGAGGACAAATGCAAGGTATCATCTAAGGGAACATTGTGCTTAACATTTCCAAGAGAGGAAAAATGCAAGGAAATATCATGATCTCAGAGGAAATTAAACCTAATTACACCACCAACAAAGGAACGCATTACAAGAAGAAAGAAAATCACACAAGGAAACATGACTATCGATGTATGCCTCCGCTTTAAAGCAATTTCCTACATCATTACTGTGAGCAATTTCTTTAAAGTAGAAGAAGACATGAGATCTTACTCGAAAAGTACTATACCAATTCATATGTTTCCAATAAGCTATATCATGCAATAGGATGGAAGGGTTTCCCCCAAAAATATAATGCTAAAGATAACTTAGTATGTCGCATGCGAGTCAACTTAAGGGTATGTGCAGGATCATGATGGGCCAAAAAGTGGCAATATTATGGGTATTTGTACGGTATGTGGCTGACGACTTTTTTTTACCAAAATTTTATGAAATGAAAAGGGTTTTTAGAGGAGATTCTCAGCTTTCTAGCAATATAAATTATGCTTTACTTTGAATTTAATAAATAATTATTATTCATTTTCTATTAAAATTATGAATAAAGTCATGATCAATAGGCTGATTGAAAAACATCTATAGATTTCAAAGGGTATCACATTTTTTGAATCCAAAACATGTATCACATTCTATACATCCCATACTATAGGATTAAAAAAAGAAAAATTAAATTTCATGAATTTTTGACCAAGTTAAGGTGGTCAGACATACGAGTTTTTATATTTTTAAAAAGTTGTAATAAAAAATAAAAAATTAATTATTTACTAG
>VDFB02348834.1:0-12426 GCA_007258455.2 Sequoia sempervirens | reverse complement strand
TCAGCTAAGGTGAAAAGGACGCCATTTTGAAAGTGGAGTTAGGGTTTGAGAACCTGAGTTGGATTTTAGGGTTTTGCAAAGTCAACGGAAGAATTATAAAAAGGAGTCTTGGTGCAACATTCGAGTATCTTGGACAATTATACTGTTATGCTGCCGGATTGGCTCTAGAATCGCTTCAAGGAATGAAGGCCTCCTAGCATTGGGCATCACTTCGTGTTTGCAAGACAACATCTAGTGGTGATTTAGTTTAGATTGTGAATTCATTGGTTTTCGTGCATTGTAATCTGCATAGGTCTAGTTAGCTTCAGATTTTGCATGTTAGATGTTTCTGATTTCTGGCATTTTAGCTACAGCAGATCTGGTATTTTATTCATAATTCCAAAAAGACAAGTCAATTCATTGTGGGTATTGATTATTTCCCTCCACCTAGGCTAGGCGCCATTGCATATCAGTTTGCAGATTTTTTGAGAAGCATTTGAATTTATTAAAGAAGAATCGCCCTTATGCTGGGCCGTACCATCTGTTTCTCCTTGGGAACTGTGCATTAATTAATGATCATCATTTGAGCTTGTGTGTTGTTGTTAGTTTGGGCGCCATTTGATTAGTAACAGTTTGCTTTCAGTTTCAAGTCTTTGATGTGGTATTGAGGGAGTTACAAACTATTAAGTAAATCCATAAGCAGCTGGTTACATATGAAAATTCAGGACTGTCATATCAGTTGCAGATTTCAGCTTCTTCATCCTTGATTGGGTATGAATAGTTCATAAAGATTCATGCAGTAGCTCCAATTTGGAATTGCTTCAGCGGAAAGAGGTTGGATCTAGTGGCTCTCATCATTTTTAGTATTACTCAGCAATTAAGAAAATACTCTGATATTGTTGTAAAACTGTTATAAGCTGATTTCCAATGTTAGCAAGATTTCATTTCTAAGATTGTAAGCTGGCAGTAGTACTGACAGCGTTATAGATTCTTGCTTAATCAGATTGTAATAGTCTTTCACTTTCAGCAGTTGATATTGTAGTAATTCATCTCCGCCCTATGGTCGCTACTATTCCATTCTGGGTTAGAAAGCACATCCTGGGTGTTGAGAGTTTCAGCTTTCAGCAATTTCCTTCAAGTAGTAGATTTTGTATTCAGCATTTTCTTTCAAGCAGTAGATTTTGTAATCACTCCGTCATATGGTCGCCCCTCACTCCGCATTGGATTGGGTAGCACATACTTGACGTTGAGTTCCTTTCTGCAAGTAGAATAGAAGACCCTCTGACCAATGCTCACCCTCACAACGGTGCCATTCTGGTTAGAGTTGTTTCCTATGTTTTGGTTTTCTCATCTAACCTTAACGGTGCAATCGCTTGTAATTTGAAAATTGTAAAAATCAAAAAAATTGGCTCGGAATATTTCAATCAAGATATCCTTACAAGTATGAGAGGTATTGGGAGAGGGAAAAACATGAGTATCAATGATTGCATCCTCTTGATGCAAGATACTTTCACAAGTAGGAAAGATATTGGTAGAGGTACAAACATGAGTATCATGATTACTTGAAGAATGAAGATTAGATAAAGTGATGTTAATAAATGTATTGAAATAATTTTATTGTTTGCAGCAAGATATTCTCATGACTAGGAAAAATTGTGGTCAGTCAAAGGCCGAAAAATACCCCTTTTGATGGCATGGAATGGGGCAATGAACTGAATTAGGTAAATTAGGGTGAAATTAGCTATACACAACAAAATCTAGAAATTTCAAGACCAACTATCAGAAATAGGAATTAGATCTAAGTGGAGACCCAAACAAGAATTTCCACATAAAATTTAATGATAAATTGTTTGGACAGGGGCATTGGGGCCCTAGACTAGAGAGGTATGGTTTTGCTAATTTCAAAATCTGGAAACCAACTACAATGTATGAAAATCTCTTGCTGCACAAGTTCAGGTCTGAAAGCAAATAGATTGCTAGAAACACATGGAAACCTAATTCTTCTATGTGAAGAACACACATGCATAAAATTTTATTCTTTCAAATAAATGCAATATATCCAAATGATAATTTTCAAAATTTAAAATGTTGTAATTGGCTAAATTTCTCCTAAAAATGCAAAAAAGATACTTTTAATCTTTTGAAATGAAAAAATTATACAATTCTTCACTTTTTTAATATTTTTCACTAAAATATGCATGCAAAAATGTCAAACTAAAGGAACCTAATATTGCAATTGGATTTCTCAATAAAAAACTTAGACCTAAGCCCTAATCAAATCTAAAATTATGCAATTAGATTCACAATATTTTACAATTTTAGTCTTAATTGAATTCACCATGTTTCTTAATATTTTATGATCTAAGAGAGAAAATCCTTAATTTTAGAAATGAAACAAATGCAAATCAACAACAAGATCTTTAAATAACATAGGTTTTGAATCAATTTTCAAAACTTATGCTACAAAAATTAAAAAATTGTAAGTGTAAGATATGTTGGGTTCACCAAAATGTAGAGTAGGAAAAGTGATCCTAGATCCAATTAGGATTAGCTTGGATTAAATTCTTTTCACTTTGACTTCACATTTAAATACAAACCAACTAAGGTTTGATGATTGGCTTTCTGTCACAAGGGAGATCCAAGATCCTAGGGTTTGTGTTCTCTTGAGTTGCAAAGAGGAGAAGTTTGATGTATGTTTTAATAAGCCTATTTAACATATAACCCTAGATATGATAATGTATTTTACTATGCACAAATGAAAATGAAAACTAAGAAAACAAATTCAAATCTATGATAGAGATATAGATATGAACCTATGATTGAAATATGATCCTAAATTTTAGGGACAAGGGCATGGGTGCCCTAGACCAAAATGTCAACCTTTTCGAGATCTACAAATCTTAGATGTGTTACACTCTGCACTGTGTTTCTTATGAGTAGCACCTGACAACACTTATAGATCTATGTGCACACATGAAAAGGGGGGAAAAGGTTGTGTTGTATAGGGGATTGCCTATGTCAAACCCCATTTTTATATTTCTACATCCATGTACAAAAAATTATGATGATCAAGAGAGTGTGCCTTCGGTCAGGAAGAGAGTGTGCCACAAAATTTTCTTGATGAATGCTTGAATGACTCAAGGACTTACAATAGGTTAGTCCACAAAACACAATAGATTTTTGTAGATAGCATTTAGAGGATTATTCATAAATCTTCATTAAAATAGCATGATTGATCATAATAACTCATTGTTCATAATTTATTCCTTCTTCCTAATGTTTTACAAGCATGATATTGATTGATGAAAGCATAATATTTTTGTTAATTCTTCCCTTGAATAAATATCTTGACTTAATTTTATGATGCTCAATTGTAATTCTAAAATCGCTAGTTCTTGCCTTAGGATTTCAAATGGTGAAAAGGACTTGTATTTATATGCATTTCTTTAATTCCTAATAAATTAATTATAGTCATCTAAAAAATGAAATTGGACTTTTAAATGTTAAAATATCGACAATGAAATTTTTTAATTGGGGCCAAAATAGGCTAGGCAAGGGTGCTAGAGCCCTAGTCAAGACCTATTTTGGTGTTTTTTATGTTGCTAAATAAATATTAAATAATATTCCTAATGTAATTCTTTTTTTAGAGATGACCATAAAACAAACAATTTAAAAGCATAATTAGGTCTAGGCACATAAGGGAGAGCAAAACCTAGTGTGAAATTTTCAAGGGTGACAATTTATGATGCTACAATACTTTATATCATTAACTTAATGTATTTTAAAATAATATTATTTATATAACAAAATGTGAGATACGACCTGAACACAAGGAAATAGGGTTCCACCTTTTAGGAGATGGAACTTGGAGGGGGCCTATTTCACTCTAGTTCATTAAAGGAAACCAAGATCCCTCAACTAAGTGACTCAATTGAGGGAAGGGTATATATGAGGGTTTCCTTGGGTGTGATTAAAGAAAAAAGGGGATTCACCACTAAGCAAAGGCTTAGAAAGAAGGAAATGTAAATGATATGCAATTCTAACAAAGTAACCAAGAATATAAAACTTTAAATCATAATAATAAACTGAGAATGAATAGAGGTGCACCTAGAAAACTGAAGAAGCACTAAACAAGGTCTGTAATCCCAAAATTTTGACTTTTAATGCACATTGGGACTCATACGCCAATTGGGGTGATTTAGTCCCATTTTAGGGTTTCTAGGCATAAACTAGAATTTCACAATGACATGTCTGAATCCTTTGAAATCTGGAAAAGTGTTATACCAGGACTCATATGCCACAAGTGTATATTTGATGACATGTACTTAAATTTTTTTGATATCTATATATATATGAGCATCTTTTATTTGGTTGTTTATGTTTATGTATTTAAGTTAGATGACAATGTGATTTATGAAATAATCTTTCTAAGACTATTTGATAAGTGTCTTCATGATCTAACATGTTTTATGTGATCTAATTAAAACTATTCTAGTTTTCTTTTAGATGCAACATTATGATTGAGTATGTTATGCTAAATTAAATGCACCTATGATCTAATTATAGAACATTAAATACATATAAGGATCTAATCTAACACAACACATAATTAACTTTAATAGTATGAAACCTAGAGTAACAACCCAAAACTAATTTGAATAATTACCTTAGCATTCAAGACACAAAGATGATTGTTTGTCAAGAATGAAGCAATGCGAGAGAAACAACATACTTATCTACTAACTCTAACATCATTGCTTTATCATTCACACTATTCAAGAAGGAAGATTAGACATAATACCGGTGCAAATGTGTGACATTAAAAGTATTTAATATTTTTTTTTACTTTATTCACATGAATTATATTTATTTTGTTTTATATAGTTAAGATTTATTTTAAAATTATTTTTATTTGAAGAGTTATTTTTATTTAATTAAAAATAATTTTATTTTACTTTATTTTTATTTAAAGAGTTATTATTTTATTTAATTAAAAATTATTTTATTTCACATTAGATAGATTTTTTATAAGATAGATATGAACATTTTATTTTCCTTTAAAACTATTTAAAATTTATTTTATTTTATTTACATGACTCATATTTGTTTTGTTTTATAGTTATTTAAAAAAATATACATATACTTAATAGTTATTTTATTTTAGTTTAGTTAGAACCATTTTTATTTAATTATTTCACAATTATTTTTATTTATTGAATAGTTATTTTATCTTATTTATTTTAATTTTAGTTTTTTAAGTATATGTTGACTCTTTAGTAATAGTTTTTATTAATACACTCAAACTCCATGATCCATCATTACAATGATATGCATGCAACATTCAAATAATTATTGTCACTTGCAATAATTATAAAATAACTACCAACAAGCTTTTGACAAATAATTTATTACATCAATAAATGTTCTACTATAAAGAGATGTGTGGAGTGTAATTGCACTAATAAACATATTATTTAATAACTAGTATATCTTTTACAAAATCTATCTACAACATTGAAGTTTAAACCTTGATGAGAAGAACAACACAAGAGCAAGCTCCATCCTTATGTTGCTCATTCTTTCTAGCTGAGCAACACCTATTCTGATTGTTTTGTAGATTAGCACACAAGTTTTCTAGGCTATGGTTGTGCATGCAATTGAATACTCATATTTGCTCTATGTCTTATTTGTGCATTGTTGTTAGTATTTGACATCTATTTCAGTCAGTCATTGCCTATACCTTAGTTTGTAATTGTTGTTCTTTAATGCTTGTTTATGCTCTTGTTACAGCCTATTCCATGGGCTAAGTTTTTGTTGTTTTATAACAGCTTTGTATTTATTCTCTGTAATTGCTTTTTGAAAGCTTTTTTCTTCAATAAAAAAAAGACAATCATTTTGTTTATTTAATAGTTATTCTATTTTATATTATTTAGAATATTTTTATTTAATTATTTTACAATTATATATACTTATAAAAGATCTATTTTATATTATTTAATATAATTTTAATTTTCAAAATATTGTGTTTTCATTTATTTTTTTAAATGTTAAAATTGTAGATAAAAGATAGATATATCTAGACATTTTATATAGATATCTATACTAATATAAAAAAATTATTGAACTAATTTATTTTCTTAAAACTTTATCATTATTATAATTATACATGTAAAATGAAAAAATAAATTATTAAAATTCTATATTAAAAATCATTAAAAAAAAAAAAAAAATTGTTTTCATATGTTAAAATCTTGACTAAAAACTATTTTAAATATATCTTTCTTAAAATCAACAAAAATCCAAGATATCTCGGAATATCTCGGAATATGTTTCAAACGGATTTCGTAGTGTCTTCGCTTCACAATTAAATATCAATTTCGTAGTGTCTTCGCTTCACAATTAAATGGAAACTTAAATAGGATTTTTCTTTATAGTGTTTATAATTACGTCTACAGGTTTAATTACAATGGCAGCACACTAGTACAATTTCTGAAAGGAAAACAAAAAACAGTAAAACATTTCACAATATTTATTTATTTAAAAAAATAAAAAAGCAACACAATAATTATTTTAGAAATTCCAACGGCATTATCTTATCTATATAAAAACAAAACAAATCACTTCTTATCAAATTGCAAATTGTATGGCGTAGAAAGTAAAATCAATTTTTGACGATGTCATTCCAATTGTCTTTTTATTTATTGGTAAAACCTAGTACTATCTAATATAGTATTCCAAAACTTAATGGTTTAGAATCGCCTCCACCACCAGCACCCCTCCAAAACCACCACCGCTCCTCCTCTGCACCACCTCAAACCCCACCCCCCCACCCACCACCAAACCTCCTCCCATACCTCCACCTAGATCCCCCACCACCATACCAATTTGCTTCTCCTCCAACACCAGCACTAGCACCTCCGCCTGCTCCCACTCCAAAACCTCCACCCACACCACAGCTCCTCCACCTACATCTCCATCGGTGCCACCACCAGCCGCCTCCACCTCCGCCTAGACCACCTCCAATTCCACAGCCCCTCCGCTACCACCAAGTCCTCCACCCCAACCCAAATTATCCTTTTCATAAATCTGCCACCCCGAAACTTCTGATTCTGCACTATTACATAGAAGGGCGTTTTAAGACATTTTTTGAGACAATTATTTAGTAAATTGTCTTAATTTAAGACAAAAAAAAACTGTGTATTGTCTCAATTATTGTCTTTAAGCGGGCGTCTTAAACTATTGTCTTAAAAATTGTCTTTATAAAGACAATATGAAAC
Source organism: Sequoia sempervirens (assembly GCA_007258455.2). Classification (NCBI taxonomy): domain Eukaryota; kingdom Viridiplantae; phylum Streptophyta; class Pinopsida; order Cupressales; family Cupressaceae; genus Sequoia; species Sequoia sempervirens. The sequence continues at coordinate 5,170 of VDFB02348834.1, read as the reverse complement.
ATAAGTGTTTTTGTCTCTTTAGAGACAATTTCACTTTTGTCTCTTTAGAGACAATAGTTAGGATTAAAGACATATTGTCTCTCTGGAGACAATAATTGGGATTAAAGTCTAGAAACAATATGAAAAATATATTAAAAAATAAATAATTTATTTTAAATATTTTTTGTGTGATTTTCAACATTCAATGTTTGAAAATAATAGAAAATGACATCAATTAATTCATACACATAATAGAAACAAAACTTTTGAAAGCCAAAATGCTCATTTTATTGATAGAAGATGGTCTTGCAACCATACACAGTTTGAAAATACATGTATCTCTTGCTTTGAAAATGGGTTACAAAATGTTTTGTTTCAGTCTAAAACTGAAAAATCTGAGTTACAATGTCAAAGTGACTAGAATGAAACTGTGTCAAGTTTACAATTCTGTATCAAAATCAAAAGAACTAATTACAAATATCCACTCTGTCAACTATTATATCCAATCTTTAACCTTCTGAATGCTTGCAAATTGTTGCTACAGGTGCTTAAACTGTCCCTATATGCCTGCATGCTTCTCAACTGCCCATCAATACCTTCTTAGATGCTTGCAAAATGTTGTTACAGGTGTCAAACTGACCTTTTTCCTTCCCAACTGCTCCTTTATGCTTTAAAACTGCCACTTGAAAACTCTATATGTTGTCCTATGTCAAAACAAAGCAATTAGGCAATTACTTCATCAATCTTCATCTAACACAGATCAAAATTATAGTAACTACTAACCAAATAGATTTGCACTGCTGACCTTGTATTATTTGCTTTATAATACAAAATAAAATAATACAGATAAGAAAAGAACAAACACTAACAAAATATAGTAACACATAATAACGTAAAACACACCATGAAAATTATAGTAAAACACAAATAAAGTAAAACACACCATGAAAACACTCAAAATCCCAATACTTATTTCCATCGTAAAGCTCTCAAACTGAAGCTTATTATCACTCTCTACTCAGCATAAACTCAGAATCAGGAACTTATGATAATTTAGGACTGAGCTGATGCACTTTTATACTATATCATGGGCAGCAGACTGGGGCCTAGTTTCAAGAAACATTTAAAGAGCCTCATATTTTATCCTGGGGACTAATTTCAGATTGAATGGGCAACCAAACGCTATGTTGCTGCTCTTTATTTATACAGAAATGGATAGTAGTTTGCTTCCACTTCTCTACATTCTACCAGTCGTAGGTATTGTTGGGAAAATACAATTAACAACAACTCAAAGGCTTCCTCTTATTAAGATTTCAAACTTTTTGTTTGTTGTACATTATTTCAGTTAAGATGGCACGTTGGAGTTCAAAAATAATACAAACTATTCCTCTACGTGGGTTTAACACTTGTTGCTATTACTTGGTCAAACGCCTCTTCCAAAGGCTGCACAATACAATGTTTACAACTCTATTTAACAATGTTTGGCACCACATTTGTCTACCTTTAATGTTTTAAACAACTATTAGAAATGGATTTTTAACTTTCCACCATAGCGCGTGGCTTTGGCTGCCTAATAAGTCCACTTTCATATGTATATGCTACAACCTTTAAAACTGTTGCAATACTTACCCTTGGCGTGGCAGATTTTGTCACTAAAATGGTTGCAATTATGATACTACTGTAGGGGTGGCACGTCAAATCCTTTTTTTTATTTTAACATTTTTGATCCCTCTCCATTGAGGAATGCTGGAAGATTTGTTCAAAACAGTGAATCTATCTCACATGAACTAATCGAGTCCTTTCCTTACATCTTGGATTTGGCTATGTATTTCCCTTATCTTGATGTTCTCCAACGTTGGAGATAAAATGCCTCATATTTTATCCTTTTTTTCATCACAAGATGCAGGTGTCGAGGATAAATTTCCACTCAACTTTGATGGTTGTTCAAAATAGGAGAATGTTATCAGGAAGAAGGCTTTGGTTGCAGTTTGGGTTTTCAATTGGGATCCACAAACCAGTAACCTGTAATTTTGACTAGAATCAACATAACACAAAAAAACATAATATGCATACATATGTAGGTTGATTGATGAAGTGTACGCCTAGTTTCAATAAACGTTTTAAGAGCTGTAACCTATACTTTTGACTAGAATCAACAAAGGATTCAGTTCGCACAGATGGGAAGCAGAGTATAGGATATACACAAAATAAATTTGTTAAGAAGATTTTAGAAACTCCTCCATGCCCAAGCCAAACTCATAACATTGGCCAACATCCTGTAGGCCTACGTAGAAGGTGGGAGCTTTAGGACAAGGTGCATGAATCCATGGAAGCATAAAATAAAGGAATATTTGTAGATGCGCCTATGAATGCTCCAATAAACATGCATGCAAATGAAGGAGCAAGAGCATAGACATGCACGTGGTAGAAACAGAGATGAAATGTTTAATAAAAGCCTCGAAGGATCTTGTTCAAGGTTCTTGGATCATCTACTGCCTTGACTGTGAATGTATCAATATCTTCTTCCCTCGAATATACAGCTGCATTCCCAATTCAACGATATTTTAGGCAAAAGATCAAGCAAAATTCCATAACAGAGACCCCTCATCTATGTAAAAACTAAAGCAGCCTAATTCCTGCACTGGTTATGAGGGAAAAAAAAAAGCTAATACGCAGGGAAAAATAGAGCATTAAAAACAATGCTCGATACACAGATATGTAGCAGTTTATAATTATAAGTAATATATGATAGATACTTATAATTTAGTTACTATTTAGTTAATTATATTAGTTCGACTATCATATTAGTAATTTATTTATTATAGATTACTATAATAAATATTTAAATTATAGCCTGATATTATGATAATTTAAATTTTGTATGCAAATATTAATTACTCTATCAACTTGAATGTCATATTAATTATAATTACTCTATCACATTAGCCTTTGTTTGAACAACTGAAGCCAAAATCATAGTGATACCAAACAAGCGGAATGATAGTATTAACAGCAAACCTTATAACGATACAAAAACTCAAAACCAGTCTATTAACAATAAACCTTATACCGATGCAAAAACTCAAAACCAGTCTATAAACAAGCAGAATGATAGTATTAACAATAAATGTGAGAAGTCAGACAAACAATTTCTTTTTGGAATATGGTTGGCATGCAGACTTTTGCAGACACTATTCAGCATCATTTTAACTGTGTCATGATGTTATATTGCATCACTCTGTGTCTGTGTGTGTATGGTCCTTAGACTGCTGTCCTGCTATCCCTGTGCTAGAAATGCCATGTAACATAGGCCATAAACCTATTATAAAGCACCTACTAAAAAATGATTGTAAATCATGACACTTATTAGCCTTGGTCTAAGCAATCATTAAAGAATTCCTTTCATGGAAATCTTATCTATATAAATTTTGTTTTCCCATGATAGATTCAAAAGATTACAAATAGTTCTGAAACCCTATTGAACACTTGAGAATAATATCTGAAATCTGTTGTGACCTTCCTTCAATGCTCCTGTGAAATAGTCTCTATTATCTATTTCCAGGTAATGGTGAAATTGTCTCTCAGTGCCATCCAAGTCTTGTAGATAGGCTTGACAATCTATTACAAGCCCACACGGGGAAGCTAGAATGTTAAATGGAAAACAGGGAATTATTGGTTCTGCCAATCTTGAGTGCTTATTTATATGCTTCACTTTTGAGTTTATGTATTGTGTTCTAGATAAGTTTTCTTCCATCGACAATAAGACATTTATCTTTGTTCTTTATTTATCCAACGTGCTCTTTGTTTCACTGTTTTGATAGCTATGTTGTTTCAGGAAATTTCCACTTCATTTATTCTTCGGCTTTCAAAGGAATACGCTGCATACAAAGACATTGTTCAGCCAATTCAACTTGCTATCTATGAGCTTAAATTTGGATTGTCATTGGCAGTGGGAGCTGCTCTGGAAAAACATTTTTGTAATCTAGTTGGAGCAAACAATTTTGATAAGATAATTGTAAGGTTCTTTCTTCAATGCTTCTATTATGCTTTCATCACTTTCTTTGTATTCCCTTCAAATACATTTCATTCTCTTGTTCAGGAGGTTCTTTCTTTGTTAATGGAGTTTCCAAGTCGACCTTTAGCATTATCCTCTACCACATCTAGTCATGGGGAGCTAGAAACTACTTGCAACGCTGATTGCCAACAAGCATGGTTGTTGAATGGAGAAGTTTTAAAACTATTATCTCCACCAATCATATTTGGTAGTGCCGATAAAGAGGTGCAGACTGGGTTCTTTGAATCAGGTCCTTTATATTAGTTTTAATTTAATGTGGTTTTATAGTTAAATTACTCATTAATTGGTATATCTGAAAGCATTTGCCTCATTACTTCATTTTTCTGATAGTTTTTGCTATCTTAGCTTATGTAAGATGGAATACGGGTTTTCAAAAAGCTATCAAATTTTGTTCAGGTTGTAGACCTAAAGTTGCAGGTAACAATCCTGCGAATTTGTCTTGTCCGCACTACCAGTACCATCTTGCAAACTCTTATTATGGACAGTTCTTCAATGCAGGTGAGGCTTTGCATAATTTTCTTACGGTAAAGGTTATCATGTTTGAAATAATTACTGGGAACTAGTGGTATAAATAGGATTGTTTGTGTTTTGTAAAGGTGATGTTTTCAATATTTGCTTTTAATTGGATTCAGCTGCTGAATACTATATTTAGCATGCTGACAAATTTATGGTTGCAAACAAAAGAACTGATGAAAGACAAAGCTCTTCATGAGATAACAACATAGAGGAAAGAACAAAGCTAATAATAGCGACCACAAATCTCCAATAACAGAGATCATGAATCAACAAATAATCATAATAGTAAATGAAGTTAGGAAATTTGTAACAGAGACCAGAGTCTGCAAAAATGACTCCTAGAAATCTTGAGTAATACAGATCTAAAAGAACCAACAATTGTATGATATTAATTAATGAACTACAAAAATGAAAATGGTACATACATTTGGTAGTTCCATCTCCATAAATGACAACTTTGTGTCTTGGAGGAGCTGTTTGGCCAAGCTGCGCAAGGTTAGCAAGAAAGTAACCTGCAAAACTGTTGGGAACAACATATGTATGTGGAATGCCCTCTGCTTCAATAGCCCGACGGAGTTTTACTTTCAAGTCAAACATACT
>VDFB02348832.1:0-12554 GCA_007258455.2 Sequoia sempervirens | reverse complement strand
GACTTGTTGCACCTCTATCCCAATAAGGATCATACACCTCAACATCCCTTTGAAAAAGGCTCCATGTTGGAGATGCCCATGCTAACAATAGAGACCTTTTTGGCAGATCAATATATGGAAGGCCACAATATGATTCCAATGGAGAAGGAATAATATTAATAGGTCACAATGAGCTGCAATATTATCTATCCCTTATGAATCAACAATTACAAATTGAGAGCCAGTTTATCTCAAAATTAGCAAATCATTTAAATGCAGAAATTGTCCTAGGTACAGTTCAAAATGCAAGCGAGGCATGCACATGGTTGGGATACACTTATCTTTACATTCGCATGCTACGAAACCCAGTTCTATATGGTATATTTTCTAATTCTTTACAAAAAGACAATACCTTAGAGAGAGAAGGGCAGACTTGGTAAGCATAGCTATGATTTTCAATTTAGTACATAGTAATTTTACTATGGTATTGTTAGACAAGTATGACCCTTACATTTTACTTTAATGGTACTTCTTAGTGCTTTTGATAATTGAACTCTTTATGTTAACAGATACATTCAGCTGCAACTATCTTGGACAAAAGTAATTTGGTGAAATATGATTGGAAAAGTGGATGTTTCTAGGTTAATGATCTAGGATGGATAGCCAGTTATTACTACATCACTCATGGGACAATGACTACTTATAATGAGCACTTGAAGCCAACAATGGGTGATATTGAATTATGCCGATTGTTTTCATTAAGTGAAGAGTTTAAATATGTGACAATAAGAGAAGAAGAGAAGATGGAACTTGCAAAGCTCTTAGACCGTGTTCCTATTCTAGTGAAGGAGAGTTTGGAGGAGCCAAATGCCAAGATCAATGTTTTTCTCCAGGCTTACATTTCACAGCTTAAGCTTGAAGGTCTCTCCCTCACGTCTGATATGGTGTTTATTACTCAAGTATGTATTTATATTGAAAACCTGTGTAGCACAAATCATAACCATTTTATCAATTTATAAGTGGGTGACTTGAATTTTGTATCCTTTGTAATGCAAATGATAACCATTTTCTTCCTTTTTATAAGTGGGTGACCTAAGAATTTTGTGTTGTCCACAAAAATCTAAATTTAGCCCTGAGGATGTTGTGCATGTCCACCCTCCTACTTCTGTTTCTAACCATACAACCCATCCTTAAGTCTTATCTTCTCCAACTCATTCACCTTTGCTAGACAAAAGGAATTTACAATTTTTTGTGGAAGCTATTGGATGATGCACGCTATGTAGTTCTAAATACATTCTTTTTCTTTGGTTATGTGTTGCAGAGTGCAAGTCGCCTCCTTAGAGCACTTTTTGAGATTGTCCTAAAAAGAGGATGGGCTCAGTTAACAGAGAAGGAACTTAACTTGTGCAAGATGGTTGGAAAGTGCACGTGGAGTGTTCAAACTCCACTCTGGTAATTTAAAGGCATTCCAAATGAAATATTGACCAAAATTGAGAAGAAAGATTTAGCTTGGGATCAATATTATGATCTTTTAGCCCAAGAAATTGGAGAGCTCGTTCGTTTTCCAAAGATGGGAAAAACCATTCATAAATTTGTGACAAATTGATTAAAAAGGACTGTAAATACCTAGGTTTGAATAGGATTGAAGTGCCTGAACTGCTGATACAAAGCTTCATATGAAGGATTTCTTAATGCAAGGGAGGCATGCACATGGTTGGGATACACTTATCTTTACATTCGCATACTACGAAACCCAGTTCTATATGGTCTATCTACTGATGCATTACATAAAGACAATACCTTAGAAGAGAGAAGGGCAAACTTGGTAAGCATAGTTATGATTTTCAATTTAGTACATAGTAATTTTACTATGGTATTGCTAGACAAGTATGAATGAAAAATTCAAAATTTTAACTACTTTTTGATCTCTAAATCTGGCCAAGTACACGATTTCCTGTGAGTCTCAGTGACTTTGGTTGACTTTTTCCTGAAAAATTACATGTTTTAAGTTTTAACCAAAAATCAACGACGAGTTTTCCAAGCGATTACTTGCCATCCAATTTTCTTAGTGAGTACTCACAAGTTCTTTAAACTATGCTTTAACATATTTTGTGTTTCTGTAGTGCATCATTATGTAATACCATTTTTAAAGATTCAACCATGTGTTAATGTTTGAGTAGTCAAGTCTCAGGACACCTTTCACAACTAGTAACCAAGAACCCATCTCTCATGAATTTGAATGGTATGCTTGGCACTTATTTCATCTATGTGATGTTCACAACTTCACAGGGATGAAGCACCAAGACATACCAAAAGATCACCCATCCCAGTACTATTCCAACTCAAACACATTTAATTATGGAGTCTCCCCTACAATCAGGCCCACTTAGATTGCTATCCTATTTCAAAACCTTGATCTAGTATTGTGCTTTATGAACCATAAATTGTGGGGATCCTTAACTCTTTCATTTTTATGCATTTTTAGGTAACTTCTATATCAAATATTTCAACACAATGACTTTGAGTTTTAGAATGCATTGTGACATTCAATAAATAGGAAAGTATGATTTCAAGAAGAAAGAAGCACAACATTTTATAAACCCCACGGGAAAAAGGTAACTTGAATGTTTATACTTTATTAATCTATCCAACATAGAAATGGTTTGGTGTCAAAGCTTGTTGATTATCTAAGAAAACATATCTTCCATACAACTTTCACAATATGTAAAATCATATACAAGAAAGCTACCAATTTTAAAGATATTTTCGATCAACATCATTCAGTAGTCAGCCTGCAATGTCTTATAGTCAAGCAAACAAAAAGTTCCAATTTGCATCAATGAAACTTATTGTGCTTCAATCGTTCATTGAATTCTGCTTGCTGCTTGTCTTTGTTCTCTTTTAGAATTTGCAGAAAAAAGAATCATATATCTAAATCCAAAATATTTACCATAGAAGTCCCTCAAAATAAAATTATCAACTAGAAAAGGAACAAAATATTGTTTATGTAACATGAAAACTCAAACCCAAACTCTTGGAAACAATCAATCTAATACCCTTCCTAAGAACAATAATAGTCTTGTTGATGCACATAATCTACTAGAACCTTTTAAGATCATTGTAGAATAATTCAATTATCTATTAGGAAAATATTAAATATTTTGAACCTTGTTATTTATAGAGTGAGAAAGTTTTTATATTCCTACAAGGGGGGTCCAAGATTTCATCTCAGCAACTAACTAATCAGACTGCATAGAAAATTTTAATTTTTAAAGGATGATTTTTTTTTACAAGTAAATAATAGTGGTAGAATATTTACAGCTCAAAAAAAATTACAAAATATATGTATTACAGGTTGGCATTGAAGATTAAAAATGAATGTATATGAATATATATTTATTTTAGCGAATAATTTTATTTGACTTTTAAATTTAAATGAAAGTTTGGTTATGAACATATTGGAGAATTTACAAAAGATCCCCATATTTGGGAAATTTTGTGACATATGGTTTAAACCTAAAAAATACCTTTATATTTCTCTTTTGTTTACCAACACTTATTGGGGCACCCAAGTTCAAATCCCATCTGCACAGAATATCCCTGACAAATGATACATACTGCTTGTTGGATAACAACCAATTCCTACAACCTGGAGATTACACTAATCCCAAGAGGAATCCCCTCAAAGGCACGATAGGTCAAAACACTAAAAACCCAAAACTCTCACATGTGTACACCCAATAAAATGATCTACCTAACAAGTAAGCATGAAACATGGAGTAATATTCAGAAGGAAAAAAATCATCTTGGTCATTTTATTATGTGACTTGGAACCTCAAAGGTTCAAGCAACATAGTTGTTAAAAAGCAGACCACAGGATAAAGAACATTTTGTCTTCACAATTAAAACTAATTCCTTGAAGTTGAATAAAATTATCACATCATAGACAAAAGCACAATATGTCTTTGAAATTAAAGACAACCCCTGAACCTAAATAAAATGAGTTCCACTATAAAATCAAATGGACTGTGAAGGGGGGATCCAAGTTCAAAGTGCAGAAAGCATGATTGTCATGATAAAGAGTCAAAATTATGTAAAATGGGGCATCCCATGTGAACCCTAGCAAACTGACATTGGGTGCAAGTATGTGGAGAAGTTGACGATAGAGTTAACAACCTAGAGCCCGTAGTACAACCACTAAGCCAAAGGTTATATCAAAAAGGGAATTTACCACATCTACCAAACAAAGCGTATTGAAATAGATTACCACACAAACACTGTAACTTAAACCAAACCAGTGGCACTCTAAAAATGGAAATGAAGACAAGGAAGCTCAATGGAATAAATATCCCATTAGTGAACCAGAGGAAAAATCCTGTTAATGAAGGGATAAAAATGAATAACAAAGAAATCTCGCTATTATCCCCATGCAAATCATGCAGGTCAAACCTTTCATTTAATGTCAAAGGCCTACTTGATTTAAAAGGAAAGAGGGGTCTATTACCAAACTTGTTTTTGAAATACTAAAGATTCCATGTTTCTAGGCTATCAAGAAAATGAAGTATCTGAAATACTAGAGATTCCAAGTTTATAGTCTATCGAGAAAACGAAGTATCCATTTACTTTTATTCATTTGAAACCAAATCAGTTGATGATAAAAGCTCCGTAATTTGATATCTGATAAGGAATGCACCATGCTAGTTTCAAACCACAATTTTGTTCTCATGATCATATTCTACTAAGTTATCGGTCGTAGGTGGTCTCTACTTAATTTAACCTAAGCTATAATTTCAAAAATAGAACCCAAAAGCATTAAATAAAGCAATTGCACAGTGCACTACTGATGAAATTAGGCCAGTCTACAATGTCCTAATTAAAACCCAAAATATGGTGAGGAATGATTGAACTTTTGAAGAATTTACCCTAAACTACAATTTTTTCTAAGCAGATCCTAAAGGTGCCAAAAAGGAGTTGAAGTAGTGATGAGTTTAAGCTACAGAGCAATATTTGAAGAACTACCCAAATGTGTCAGATACACTAGGGAAGAATTTAACCTAGACTACAACTCTAAAAGTAGAACACGAAAGTGGTTACAATTAAATGGATTCCTGAATTCGACCAAATAATCTTACACTAGAAATTTTACTATCAGAGACAACTAAAACAAAATTCCACATAACATTATTAGGATTATGAATCATTGCAAATTACAATGTGGGTCTATGTTATTCCATCTTCGTCTTCCAAGAACTACATAAAAGTCCAATATATTGATATGAAGGCGCCAAATGAACACCTGGTAAACTAACCTATAAATTAAACCACAATTTTCCCCAGCTTTTCTCAATGGTAAGTGGGATGTAAATTCAAGAGTTAAGGCTTACTAGGTCTATCTGGTTCTATGAAAAATTGAAGTAATGAGACCTAGAAAAGATAATATCATCATGTGCTTCTTGTTGTTTCTAAGACAATACAGACAATGGTGTTTACCGAGAGACGGGAAAAATAAACCACATTTTGTTTGAAATGCAACAATTTAAACAATAATTACCTACTAAAAGCTTACCTCGAAAAGTGGTTTGTCTCTCTGAGTAGACCCATCCTCAACACGTTCTCCACGCTTCTCCTTATCTTCTTCCAACTGACCCTCGTCAAAACCTTATTTTTTAGGTTGTAGCTCGCAAAATTGGAGAAGTGAAAGGTCAATACCAACAAGGAAGAGTTTGGAGGAGTAGGAAACCAATAGTGGCGGGGAAAGTGCAAAAAACTGTGAAAAACATCCCAAAAGTTCATTTAATCGTCTTGCATTGATATGGACACAATTTTATTAGTTAATTTCTATGAATAATTTTTTTTAAAAAATATTGATGGAATGTCATAATTTTTAGATTTTAGTCTATGGTATAATTTAATAGTTTCACTTTAATATATGTAAATAATTTTTATGAATAATATTTTTTTTAAAATATTGATGGGGTGTCATAATTTTTAGATTTTAGTCTATGGTATAATTTAATAGTTTCAATTTAGTATCTGTATAGTTTCACTTTAATATATGTAAATGATTTTTATGAATAATATATTTTTTTAAATATTGATGGGGTGTGATAATTTTTAGATTTTAGTCTATGGTATAATTTAATAGTTTCAATTTAGTATCTGTAAATGAAACACGTGGTATTTGTAGACACTTAAAAATGACCTAGGCTTGCAAGCTCCATTTTTAACACTTTCGTCCTATCATAATTATGACATTTAATTATGTCCTTGGTCCACATTCGACTATTGATTAAATAATTCATGTCCTTTTATTCTTCATGATTATTAAATAAATAAATTTTATTTATTTATTAAATATGTCATTAATTGTCTAAGTCTTCCTCTAATTAAATAAATTTCTAAATTTGTTTAATTATCTTTATTCATTTATTCTTCCTGATTATTAAATAAATGAATTTCATTTATTTATTTAATATGTCACTAATTCTCATAATTAAATGAATTTATTAATTTATTTAATTACTAATCATATCCTCTCAATTAAATAATTATCTTAATTATTTAATTACCTAATTTAACATTTCTCTCATTTTAAATAAGTTAATTATTTAAAATGATTTCACATCCTTAACTGTCAGTTCATTTTAGTAAATAATCTGAAAATCGATTATTTATTATCTCACAAAATCCATATTTTGAATTAATTTAATTCAAAATGGTAACTTTCCTCCAAAAATCAAGTAATCGGGCAGATTCTTGATTTTCCAAAACTGATCTTCAGTTCAACTCTTATCTTCTAGATTTTTCGAATTTACAAATCAGGCAGTCTTTATCTTCTTGATTTTCGAAAATATTTATTTTTCTAATTAATTATCTCATCTATTCTCCACCGCTGATTTGATTCTCTCAGATGACATCTCGACCGCTTGTTTAAGGATTTTCACATAAGATCTCGTCCTCTAATTTTAGGCTTTTGTCAAAAGTCAGTCTCGTCCGTCCATCCAAAATGGCATTTTCTATAAAATGCCAATTTTGCTCACATTTTCGACTAGTCAGATTTATGCTCATTTCTTAGATATTGCATTACTTCATCACGTTTAGACATTTCTTGGCATAGGAATTTTAGAGTCATTTTGTCATAGGCATAGGCATAGACTTTATATAAATCCTTCAAAGCTTGTGTAGGACTTAGGCTTTATTTTTAGATTGCTCGCACATTGAATCTGAGGGCAACACATCAACCAACAAGTTAGAAGGGGCTACGAAGATGAATCATGAAGGCTTCAGTGATTAAATGGTATAATCGTTTCATCTATATTTGCTTTCATTGTACTTTGTAGTTCTTTGGGTTTATATGCATTATTGATTTGCTAACATCTAACATACCTGAAATTTTACCCTTAGATACATTGGTGAACTCAACGCATTTAATTTTTTTTTTGTAGTTTCCATACGGTTTCGGTTTTTTTTTTTTTGCAGGTACAAGAACAGAGCGACGCATTTGAACTTTGTTGAGCCGCATTTGATGCGTCGTGATGCATCTACCATCTGAAATGACACAACCACTATGTTGTGCTGCAAACGAGGTCGAGAAAGCCGCATTTGTAACACTGCAGACAAGTGACGATTCACTTTGTTGTGACGCATTTTCCTGGTAACGTTTTCTTCTTTTACATTCGAGTTTTTATGTTTTTCTATTCTTTTTTTTTGGCATTTTGGTTTTCTTCTGCATTCTGCCTAGCATAGGTTTTTCTGTTACTAATCTTAGTTTGTAGCGTGTGGCGGTTACATTTCATGGGTCCAAGACTGGTGGATAAAAATCCTAACTTGTGGTTTGCAGGTTCGAGTGTCGAAGACTGAATACTAAACATTGTGCTTGTCTTTTTAGATTAGTACACATTTATTTTTGGTGCACATAAAATGAACATGTTTTTCTACTTTTGTCTGAATGTGTTTGCAAAATGGTAGGTGATTATGCTCACCTTGTGAAAAATTGGTGATAAAAAAACTAGACCCATTCTTATTTTTTATACACCCTTACGACTTAGTAATCGAAGTATCCTCTCCCCTTGAGCTTTCAGGAAATTCTAGGTGTAAGAGAAAAGGTTACTAACTCTAGAACTTGGGCCTGTTCTGGTGGGAAAAAAGTACTCACCCTAGGATGACTCAGACCGGTAGCACCCTGAAACCGAGGGACTTCCAGGCGGTATATAAAAGTGGATTCTTGGGGAAAGCCCAAGAATCACGCGTATGGTTCCGACGAGATGGATCCGAAAGGGGAATCTCACTGCATGGATCATGCCCTACGAACAAAATGCCCTTACTAAACACCTTTTGTTTTAGAGCCCAACCATTTTTTAGCCATTGCTTGGTATAGTGCAGGGTACAGTATCATGCCCGAAGACACTCACTACTGATCCCCTTGAGTAGAGATAGCAGTTCTTGGGAGGTCACTACCCAAGAATTCAAAGTTGGTGTGTTCGAATGATGTTAATGAGCCGTGGAGGGGAGCCAATGCCACCAAACTTCTAAGCTATCCGCTCTCGAGAAGGAAAGGTGTTTAGCACCAATCCGGGGTATATCGGTGGGCTATACCAAGTATACAAACCCTTGGCCTATTGGCCTATTAGGATTGTACTTGTCTTATGTGCGCTTGTTGACACTCAAAAAATTGTGCTTGTCAAGTGCTTACTGGGTTTTTCAACATTATTCACCACATTTTCACTTCTACACAAAACATTCAACATAGATTTGCTCTCAATACATCAAAAACCTCAATTTTAGCAAATTGTGTCGCAACTCTTGAAACACAATCGCTCTGTCAAACTACATTTGCCAAATTTTGCAACGCATTAGACCTGTTAAACCGCATTTGCAATTCAAAACACCGCATCTGTCTGCGTCATGACACATTTGAAACTCACAGAACTGCATTTGCAAAACTCAGTCGCATTTTTCAGTCCCAGAGCCACATTCGCTATACCGAAACGCATTCGCAATTCTGCGACGCATTTGAGGTCTCAAATGACGCATTTTCCTGACATAAGCAAAATATTAATACAAAGTCCAAACTGAGTCTAGATTCTGTCAATATTTTGTCAAACACTGTTTCCAAGGGGATTTTGTCAGAAACCAACTTTGAAATTGCTCAAAATTTTCAATCATTAGTTTGCATTATTGACCATAGGCTTCATCCTTCAAATTTTTAGTTGCATACATTAGGCATTAGCTTGACCCTAGGTTTTCATCCTTGCATACTTCAGATTAGGTTAATCTCAGCACAATTTGCAACGTCATTGCTTTCGAAACTAGGTTATCTTGGACTTAATCATCATTCCCTTTTTCAGTCATTGTCCCTTTTGTGAGATTTTCCAACTCAACAGTCTAGTTAGGAAAACTCACTAGTCATCTTGACCTTGTCATTTTGTCATTTTCAACAAGTCCTTTAGTAACCGAAATTGAAAACAAAGATTGAGCTTAGAAGTGTTTAGGTATCCCTTTTCTCCAAATTGCATTCTAGTTTATACCTTGCATATTTTATTCCCAAAAATCCAAAAATATTATTCATCCTAGTTGTCAGGTTGAACCTAGACCTTGCATTTATCATATTAAGTCCTTAGTCAACATTACTATCCTAGTCCTCATTCGACATTTTGGCTTTGACAACCTCGTCATCTTACATCAATCATTTCCCTAGGCAAACGTCATCATCACTTGGTCATCCTAGTTGGAATTTTCTTTAGAAAACATAGTCTTGAATTGTCATCCTTGCATTTAGTTGTCATTTTCATTTGAGAAATCTCATTTTATGGTGGAAACTAGACTCCAAAAATAGAAATGACAAATGGAAAACTTTGGACAAGACTCCACTTCCAATGTCAACAATCACACGTATGACCCAAATTGGACTTTTGATGATCCATTTGGCAACGCGAATAATCAACCTCTCACGACCATACCATCCTCATAAAACAGTCCCTTTGAACCATTCTTACGTAAGGATGAATACAAACAAATACTTGAGGAAAACCTAGAGGTAGCAGCACAAGATCCAGAGGCCTATCAATTCGTGGAACAAATGGTCCTATATGACAGAGACAAATATTTGGCCATACTCTTACGTCAAGGAGCTAAGTTACCCCATGGATTCAACATTAACACGTTGAGATCAACATCTCCTGACCCTAATGTCAACAACGCGCTTAACATGTCAAATAGTGGTCAACCTCCAAACACTACGAGAAATACCTTTTTTGATGCTACAATGACAGTGAATGCTACCTCCAACATTTCAAACACCTCCAATTCAATAAACGCTACATCCATTGGAGGATCACAATTTGTCACAGTGCCCACAATATCCACAACACCGTCACAATCGGCTGGAACCACCTTTGGCTCCTTGGCAGTGTGGGAAAGTTATTCCAATCCTCTCTTTACCACTACGGTAAATGCCATGGGGGCATCATCAAGCCATACAATCCTCCACTGACAACTACATCTAGTACCATGAGTACATCTTCGTCATATCCTCTGATTGGTATCTCACAAAATCCTTTGAGTGGAGGTAAACGACGCATCTTTATTCAAGGACAATAACAAATTGTTAACACGTCAACACAGTCTAATACCATCAAATCCCAAGGACAAAATACGACCATTTCCCTTGTCCAAACCCAACAATTTGGACAAAGCAGTCAACACACACAACCTATGGCATCATTTACACATCAAAATGTTTATGGTCACCATATTCCCCAAATATCGACCCAAATGGCTGGGGGACACATCCCAACATACTCATCCCATATTCATACTCACCAACATACCCCCAATCCAAACTTTCAATACCAACAACACACAAATCCGAATACATCATACATGTCACAACAATCCATCCCTCCACAATACACCAATATCCATGCACAACAAACGGGGACCTACGACGTACCAATCAATCCAATGTATGGGACCACAAATGACCCTGTAATAGATGCCTTACAAGCAAAACTGATGGGTCTAGAGAAGACCATAGAAAACATACAAATATCTGGCAAAAAATCAGAAGTGTCATATGATCTAAACGTATATCCCTTTGACATGACCTTATACATGCCACCATTTCCTCCGGGATATGTGTCACCTAATTTTACAAAATACAGAGGAAAGACAAACCCCATTGAACATGTCTGTGAATTTGCAACCAACTGTATGGACGTCGCCTATGAACAAACATACTTGATGAGAATTTTTTCTAAAAGTCTTGCAGGTCCTGCCCTTGAATGGTTCTCCACCCAAAAGGATATCCAAACATGGGATGAGCTTAAACACAAATTCATAAAAAATTACGCGTACAACATTGACATGGACACCTCTATTACTAGCTTATGCAATCTCACGCAAGAGGAGGCTGGTGAAACCTTCATCCCATTCTTTAAAAAATGGAGAAGTCTAGCTAGTCATTGCCACATCGACATACCTGAAAAGGAAAAGGTGGACATGTTTGTTCAAACACTTCTAGGACCCTTAAAATCTGCATTGCAAGTGCATTGTTGCACAACCTTCACGGACCTAGTCGAAAAGGTGTCCAGATTGAGAAAGCCCTTATCGCAAAGGGAGAGCTAAGATACGGTTCTAAAAACACAAATACAAATCCTCCCACTGACAAAAATAAGTATTGGGTCAAAAATAAACATGTTACAAATGATGGTATTGTTGATGCCAAGGCTGTAAACACTATGGGTCCTTTACTAGCCTTGAAAGGGGTTCAACCGCAAAACAAACCAACAACGATATCGACACCCCCTACCAATGTCCCTTCAAACAACCAAAGTAGCTAAAACAATCAAGGACAAGACCATCAGATGAGACAATTCCCCAGGGGTTGCACATACACTCCCTTGGGTGAGCCCATTGAGGAAGTCCTCAAGAAATTCCTTCAGAATGGTGTCATCACACTTCAAGAACCAAAACCATATGACCTAGGAAAATTCAAACCAGCATGGTGGGACGATAATGCATTTTGCGATTATCATTGAGAAAAAGGACATAAAACTTCTACCTATCGACAACTGAAAAACCTGGTACAAGACCTTATCGAGAGTTGTATCATTGAGGTAGGTGGACAACAATTTGCCTCTAATTCCGATCATACCATTCATAAGAACCCACTGCAAGACCATGGTTCTAATAATGCTTCTGCGTCAGGTCCAAAGATAAACAATAATCAAGCCAATTTTACCTGCGCCAAGTATGACTATTCTGGTGGACCTATTATAAATAATGTTTGAACTAATGATGAATACATCAACATCATCATGGTTAAGAGAGAACCCCAATGCAATGCTACTACTCGAAGTGGCAAGGTCACCATAGTTGGTCCGCCTCCCGCTAGGCAACCTAAAATCACCATACCTGGGCCATCTCCTAAACAATCACAACCCGACTTGACCACAAAGCAATGGCAACCCAAGAGTCAGTTTAACCTTATCGACCGGCTTGGTAAAACTCCTGCACAAATCTCTATACTCGAGCTGCTTCGCATCTCTCCCATGCATAAGGATATATTGGATAAA
>VDFB02348831.1:29673-42024 GCA_007258455.2 Sequoia sempervirens | reverse complement strand
GAAATAATTTAAGTCTTAAGTCTTATGATAACCTAGAAAATGGACCCAACTTAAGCAAAGACTTGGAGCACATGCATAAAATGTCTTAAAGAAGGATCGGCCTGGTCCCACACTTGACAAGTATTCACTACTCATTCATCCCTACAATCCCACATGAATAAAATATTCGTAGAAAAATGAATGTGAGATATTGGGTGGACGCCATGTGTTTAGGTTTCAAAGTGGACCCTGCAGGCTTACGAAAGATGATGATGGTGGACCCGTAATCTAATGCCTCATTTTGAGCCACGTGGACTTATCTAGGTTGTTCCCCGCCATCTTGTGGGGTTTGTTTCAAAGGATCTTTGATGCATGCGAGATTGCGGGAGGTTTCCAAGTGGTAACATCTCATTCATCCAAAGGATCATTAAGGCAAAATGAAATGTTTTATTGATTATTTAGGTGACTTAAGGGAAAATAAAGGTTGTGTTCTTAGAGACACATGATTATTTTTTGATAAAGTAGTGTTGAAGATGATTTGATCATGGTCATCTAATGTTGCAGAGGATTAAGCACGTGCAAAATTTCACTTAACTTTGGGTGGATGCTTGATAACTTAACCATTGTGCACATTGGACACATGGCATCATCTAGTGGTTCTTCCCGTAATCCTGCAACCTTTGATCTTCTTCTTACTACATGAATGTGGGATTATGGGGGATTGACACGTCATCCTTTTCAATACTTCCCAAAGATGGTAGGGCTTATAATGACTTGTGTAAATGCCCTATAGTAGATGAGGATGGGGGAGACAGGTTGGTGGCGCCATCAGATTGACACCATGGTTACATTCATCTGGAGGCCCTACAGAGACTGCTAGCAGTGGAATGATGAGGATGACCATCTCATCTTTTGTAGATAGTACCGTTACCTAATTGGGAGGACAGTACAGAGTTATCTCATCCTAGAGATGCATCTGTCGTAGTGTGTCCTGAGATAGTTTGGAGAGCAGCAGGGTGTACCTACAGGCACAGCTAAGTATGTCCAATCTTCCAGGGAGTTAGCTTGAGGGCCACCGATTTCTATACCATTTTTCGAGTAGTAGATTGATGGGCTAGTAGCCCAACAGTGTGGATGGAGAGGTGGAGTTGCAAATCTAGGTACCATCGCGGACTATGACTTGTGGTGGCAGGCACATCAACTAGTGCCACTGACAGATCCAGATGGGCCAATTCCTATTGATAGGAGGTCAGTTATACCACATGTGTCGCAAGCTAGGTGAGGGGGCAGAGATGGTGACAGAGGAAGAGGCAAGGATGGAGGTAGGGGGAGGGATGGAGGCCAGGGTGGAGATGATGGAGATGATAGGGACAACAGAGGGGACGGCCGGAGACGGAGGAGAGATGGCCAAAGACAGGGCTGGAGGGTATGACCACATGTAGCCAGAGCAGCATTGGATGCCATCCCAGAGGTGGCCGAGGAGGGGGAGAGAGAGGAGGAGAGACAGGAGGGGAAGCCAAGGCAGGAGCAGGAGGAGAGACAAGAGGAGCATGTGGCTAAGGAGGAGGCTAGACAAGAGCAGGAGGAGCATGAGGGTGAGATGGATGTGGATGTGGATGTGCCTCCGAATGAGGGAGTTGGTGGAGAGGAGGTTGCAGAGGAGGAGGATGATGATGGCAGAGATGATGATGATGCTATGAATGAGGCCAAGAGGCTCCTGAGATTTAGGATGGTGGAGGGAGATGAGGAGATACCATCCAGCTCGGTGTTGCCCCATGATGCCATGATAGACCAAAGGATGGCAGACCTACAAAGGAGACTAGATGAGAGTTCTGCATAGGTCAGAGTACTACAGTCAGAGCTAGAGGTGGCTCAGGTAGAGCGGGATTAGGCAGTGATCCGCCAGCAGGAGGAAGCACAGTGGTGTACAGAGTTTGAACGACTTTGTACAGGACCATCGACAAATTTGGCAGGGTCAGTGTACAGCTTGGGAGATATAGGCAGTTGTATGAGAAGGTCGTGCCAGCTGAGATGAGATATCCCACTCTTACCAGGACACAGATAATTAGTGGCAGTGGCAGTCGAAGCAGTGCAGGGGGCTCAACCTCTTCAGGGCATACTTTGAGTCACAGGTCTCATCACAAACACTCCTCCAGTCACAGATCAGGGCACTCACATAGGTCATCAAGTTCAGGCCATAGATCAATACCTGGTCCACCTCTAGTGACAGATCCTTTGATTTCACAGAGTCAGGCTATAGTGTCATCACAGATGCCTGTTACCATGGAGATGATGCCATCAGTGTCAGTTCCATTGGTTTCATAGACAGAGGTTGCTACAGGTCCACCCATTACCTCAGTGTCGAGCACAGGTCCTCAGTCACCACACTCTTCGCCATGAGAGGATGAGGAGAGAATTTCATAGGGCCATGCTTACTACATTCGTGTTTCAGTCTTTATGTTATGGCACTTTATGTATTGACTATCGAGCCTACGTGCTCTATTTTTGGGATATCTCATGACTCTATCTTGTGACATTATATATTTTGAGATGATGCTATATGATGCAGTTTTGATGCGGCCTACATGTGTGTTATGTGATGTTATTTGATTTATGCACTATGATGTATGTAATGTGGTGTCTATGTGGATTTATGTATTTATGATGGATGATGGTATTATTTATGTCTGGTCATGTATGTCATATGATGGTTACTTATGATGTGATTCCATGATAATGCTTATATATATGTTGTGTCGATGTTGTGCCATGGATGATGATGATATGCATAATGTATTTGTTTGAATGGATGCCATGTTTATGCTTATGTTAATGCATGACTATGTATGATGCAATATGTATGTGAAATGTATATGATTTAATGCTATGGATGATGTATATATGGACCTAATGCAATGTCTATGTGATTATGTATGCACTTATGCTTTTGTATGTCACAGGATATCATCGAGAGACAGACAAGAGGAGATGATGGGATAGAAGGAGGTGCATGTTAGTTCCTAGACCAAATCCTTCAAAACTTTACCATAGGACTTTTATATTTATTGCTCTAATCATCACTAGGCATATTGTTGTGATGGCCAGCAAACACCATGATATGACATCAATCAAGGTGTGCAAAGTTGTACTGTCACATAAGACAAGAAGTCACAAACACGGATATTCATGAAATGTCATTGCTTCTCTAAATCCTGTTTCCAAGACATCCTTGAGAAACTAGCAACATGATTGCCAATAGGAAAAAATAAAACCATGATCATGATACGTCATTATTTTTCTAAATCCCATAGTTAGGACATCGCTAAGAAACTAGTAACATGAGTGTCAAAAGACAAGACAAATACCATGATACATCGTTGCTTCTCTAAATCTTGTTATTGGGATCTCACTGAAAAACTAGTAACATGATGAAATGAAAAGACAAGTGCCAAGTGTTTGCCAAGTGTGTCTGGATACCCAGTGTTTTAATGTCAAGATGTCAGGTTTGATGATGTTGAGATGCCAGGATGTCAAGGCTTTGACAATGCCAAGATGACGAATGTCGAAGATTGTCAAATTCAGGAAGGACACATCCTGAATAATTTTGATGTCAAGAGGTTTGATCCCTAAATTTCAAAAGGGATCCCTCGAAATGCCAGTGACGATTCCTAGGAAGGACACATCCTAAGGCATAAATGACAGAGTTTTTTCTTCAGAAGGACACATCTGAAGAATACTGATGTCGAGAGGAGTGATCCTTAGATGTCAAGAGGATCCCTCAAAATTTTGAATGACAATGACGATGCTTAGGAAGGACACATCTAAGGCATGACTAATAGAAGGATTGTTCTTGAAGGACATCGAAGCAGATAACCAAGAGTTAACCGGTTTGTGAGTTATGATCATTTTGACTTATTTTATTTGAGTTTGACTTGTGTTGACTACATGTCGATGTTAACATGTTGATGTGATTGTCATGTTTATTAAGGAATTGCTAGAGTTTGTTTTAAGAGTTTTTTTTGTTTTTTAAATGACTCTTTTGACTTGAAGACATTTTGACATGTGTGCCAGTATAGTGCCATGAACCCTAATGGACTGACCTAGTGCAGCCTCGAGGGCTCATCAACGGATGGCCTTTCCTATGTCGTACACTCAAAGACCTCGTAGTTCAACATGACCAATGACTTTGTCTTGATGACTAAGATTGCATCGTGATTTTATTTGCGACAAACCTAAAAGGTGACCCTAATGTCTGAGGACTCAAAAATGAGTCTTGCCTACATAGCAAATGCATGCAGAGATAATGTAGTTGAAAAATGACAAAGGCAGAAATTTGTGTTGGCCGGACTTGACAAAGAAATTACCTACGGTTTTGCATTTTTTACTTGAGATAGTTTGGCGTTTGTTCTAGTTCCTTGGGACATTTTTTCAAAAATTGGGGTCTCTTGAGGACATTTTGTGATGTTTTAGGTCTTTCTTCAAAGACTTTTTGTGACATTTTGGTCTTTTTCAAGACTTTTGTGATATTTAATGGTCTTTTTAAGGACTTTTACAATGTTTTGGTCTTTTTCAGGACTTTTGCAATTTCCAAACCAATGCATGATATCCATTATAGTCATATCATAAAAATTTAGCCCCTAATTCCGAGGTCTAAGACTGTAATTTTAAAAAGGATGTAGAAAGGGATATGCATGGGGTGTCGGATGGACAATATTCAAGACTTGATGTCAACCATTTTTCAACCATGAAAGGAAGGGTATGATGTCATGGTAGATGTCATGGCGGTGACGAAAAATGTATTTCATCCTAGGCCAAGATAGATAAAGTAACAATAGATAGCAGAGCAATGATTGATTACACATGGCTTTTGTTTGCGAGGTTTTCACCATGGTACTTATCCAAAGCGCTTGTTTGACAGGTTTTTACTGTTGGACGAAATATTTCTCTTTACTATTTTTGTCATCATTTTCTTTTTTTGGTGTCGCCAAGACGCCTGTTTTCCAGGTTTTCAACAAGGCAACAATTTTTTATTTTTTTTTTACCATTTTTCAAAAAAAAATTATATTTTTAAGGTTTTCAGCTTGACCTTATGATGTTATGCGTAGAACTTTCGAAGATGTAGACTATTGATAGGCTCTGTTAATTGTTCTTCATCTGGAGTCTCCAGCTGATAAGCTCCAGAACCAAAGGAGGATATGATGATGTAGGGACCTAGCCAATTTGGTTTGAATTTTCCAGGTTTTTCTCTATCTGCCTGATTCTTAGGGTTTTGCATGAGGACTAGGTCACTAATGTCAAACTTCCTGACCATTACTCTCTTGTTGTAACTACGACAGAGACAATTCTGATATGCCTGCAGATGGTTCAGGGAATTATGCCTTCTTTCCTCTAACATCTTCAGCTAGTGTAGGTGCAACTGCCTATACTCTTCATCATCAGTTAGACCCTTCAGGGAGACTCGTAAGGAAGGAATTTTAACCTCGATGGGTAGGATGGCCTTAGCTCCAAACACTAGGGAAAATGGAGTGGCTCCCATGGGTGTGCGAATGCTAGTGTGGTAAGCCCACAGAGCAGGGTTGAGTTGAATATGCCAGTCATAGCCAGTGTCATTGATAGACTTTTTAAGGATTTTAACAATGGTTTTATTTGAGGCCTTGGCTTGATTGTTTCCTTGCGGGTAATACGAAGAGGAAAAATGATGTTGGATGTGAAATCACTCGCATAACTCATGAATGTATTGGTTTTTAAACGAACGTTCGTTGTAAGTGATGATGGATTGTGGAAGGCTATACCGGCAAATGATTTCGTTAAGAATGAATTTGGATATTTGTTTGGTTATGTATGTTAGGGGAATGGCTTCGATCCACTTCGCAAAGTACTCAGTGGTGGTTATGATTAACTTCTGGCCATTGGATGAGGTAGGATGGATCTTTCCCACAAGGTCGAGTCCCCATTGTGCGAAGGGCCACGGAGACGTGATTGGCCAAAGTTCTTGTGCTGGAGCGTGAATCAAATCACTGTGAATCTGGCATTGGTGACAAGTCTTCACATATTCTAATGCATCTTTCTCAATGGTTGGCCAATAGTACCCAAGTCTCGTAATCTTCTTGGCTAGAGTAGGACCACTCGAATGAGACCCGCATATACCCTCATGTACTTCATGTAAGGTTGTGTGTGTTTCGTTGGTGTCAAGACATCTAAGGAGGGTGTTGTCAAAGCTACGGTGATAAAGGGTGTCGCTAACGATGGCATATCTTGTGGCTTTTCGGATAAAAGAGTTCCTCTAGTTATTGGACAGATTAGGGGGGAGGGTTTGAGACTTAAGGTAGTCATGGATGTCTTGGTACCAAGGAGAATTAGGACCAACAAGCTAGTAGGCCATCTCTAATTTTGGAACATCATAGGTGGGGACCAACAGTTCTTCTATCAGGAATTCCAACTGAGGCATATTGCTTGGAATGTCGAGGAGAGAGCCTATTGTAGCCATGGCATCTTCTGCTTTGTTTTGTGCTCTCGAAACTTGCTCGAAAGTCACCATGTGAAAGTATGTCTAGAAAGTATCAACCATTCATTTTTAGGGCATTAGCTTCTCATCTTTTGTGTCATAATCATCATTAACTTGGTTGATGACTTACTGAGAATCCCCATAGACATGCAATGCTTTAATTTTCCATTTTATTACCATTCTAACTCTTGTAACCACTGCCTCATATTTTGCTACGTTATTTGTGCATGGGAAAGCTATGCGGAAAGACTTGGGAATGGAATCTCCTTGAGGGGTGATAAATAATATCCCTACCCCTAAGCCATGATTAGTATGCGATCTGTCAAAGTATAGCCTCCAGGGGGACTTTGGTTCCATATGGAATATTGACTCATTTGGGAAATCTACCACTAAGGGGTGATCACTTTGTATAGGTGTGTCTGCCAATTGGTCTGCAATCACTTGTCCTTTTATTGCTTTTCTTTGGACATACTGAATATCGTATTCGCTCAAAATCATGACCCATTTTTCCAAGCGTCTTGTCAATGTTGCATGACTCAATAGGTATTTGATGGGGTCAATCTTTGCTACCAACTGTGTCTAATGGCTCAACATATAATGTCTTAGTGATTTCTCTTGTGTTCAGAAGAAAGTCCAGTCCTCCATCTTTGGGCACCTCGGAGAGGTTTTCACCAGATATGTCCTTTTACTTTTATTAGATGAAAGATGCCTTTCAGTTTTCACCTAAAGATGTTTCACTTTTTTCTTTATTCTTATTTTTAATTTTGCGACTGCAGGACGGTGCAGTCTCACCGAAGTAGGCTACACAATCAAGGTCAATGGTGAATCCTGCCTTGTGATCACCACTGGGTATGCCCTCACGTAATCCCATAAATTATGTGATAGCCTCATCATTCTGAAAGGTTTCTAGGACTGGCAGGTCTTGTTGGTCCCAATTGATTAATTGTGGATAGACTAGGGAAATTCCATCGTCAGCATTGGTGAATTGAGGGGAGGATGCAGAAAGCATGCAAACAAATTCAGAGATATTGTAGATGAAATTATCATCATCCAATTCCACATTGGACTCTATCCAATATTCCACTTCACTTGTTCCATATTCGTTGTCAAAGTAAGGGGTGAAGGACTCGGAGTCATGGTTGGCAGTCTTATTTGGCAATTCAAATACATTCAACTGATGGTGACTAGCTTCAGGTGGTGGGTCTTGTATGTCATGGGGAAAGGAAATGGAACTATAACTATTTGGTGCCAGATCGATTTTAAATGTTTTCCAAAAAATTTGTTCAAAGGTAAGCTCCCCCGTTTCAACGAACAAATCATCGAGGCAACAGTCACTTAAGGATCTTTGGGAGCCAAATTCCCACTCTTGGGAGTCAGTTTCGGTAAAGGTTTCCTTAGCGGTCTCAACACTTTTTGAATCATGTACGTGCTCACTCGAAAGTCCACTAGTACATCGGTCATCATTGTCGGGCAATCCATACCCTAATCCAAGATACTTTGGTATTTTGAAAGATTTTATGGGCTCTCTTCATCCATTTTTATTTCTGCCTAGGCCACTAGTTCCATCGTAGCCCTTAGCCTTCATCATGTCATATCCCTTGCCATATTTCTTAACTGGTAATGGGGGTAGGTTGGCCATTTCTTTATAGATCCATCCTGTAATATCGACAAGGTCCCTGTTACTCATGAAAACCATTTTTGGTGGAACTTTGAAAATTTCTTTGGGTTCCATTCTAAAACATGGTCGACCATAGATCTTCAGAGACTTGGGTATTGTTGTGATGCTATATGGTGTATGTAGTTTGAATTCTCCGCAGCCTAGGTCCTAGATCTTGACATTGGGTTCATCCTTAGGAAGTGTGGAAGATGGTGGTGTGATGGAAGACTTGGATGGAGTGGTCATGGAAGATGATGTGAGTGTGGATGGGTCAATGTATTTGGAAGAAGAGGAGCTAGGAGCTTCTCGGTTGATGGGCACTCAATTTTTGGAAATACCCCTTAGGTTGGTACAATATTGAAAAGGGTCGGGGTCTCCATATATAGTGATTTATGTGCCGTTAAATGGGAATTTTAAGCATTGGTGATATGTGGAGGGAAAGGCTTTTAGGGCATGAATCCATGGGTGGCCAAGCAAGATGTTGTAAGGTAATTCTAGATCCAGGACCTGGAAAGTTGTATCCACAATGACTGGTCCCACTCTAATGGGAAGAGAAATAACGCCTCATAAAGAACATTCTTCGTCATCATATGCTTTTATGACTATACTCTTTGTAGGGTCCACACATGCATCAGGAAATCCTAGAGCCTTAACCAGTTTCAAGGAGCATATGTTCAATCCTACTCTGCCATCTACTAAAACTCTTCTAACCTTGTTCTTATGGACGAAAGTTTCAATGTGTAATGCATCGTTATGGTTAGTCTTGGGTGACGAGTAGTCTTGATCAGAAAAGGTGACGTGGTGAGGTGTAGTAAGGTATCCCACCATGGTCTCAAATTGGTTGACATCAATATCCTTAGGGATGGATGAATCTTGTAGGGTTTTATCCAAGATAGCCTTATGCGTGGGAGAGATGCGAAGCAGCTCAAGTATGGAAATTTGCGTGGGAGTTTTTCCAAGTTGGTCTATAAGGTTAAACTAACTCTTAGGTTGCCATTGCTTTGTAGTCGAGGCAGGTTGTGACTACCTAGGAGATGGACCAGCTATGGTGATCTTAGGTTTCCTAGCAGGAGGTGGACCAGCTATGGTGATCTTGCCACTTCGAGTAGTGGCATTGCATTGGGGTGATCATTTGACTGTGATGGTGTTGATGTATTCATCATCGGTTCAGACATTATTTATAGTAGGTCCACCAGAATAGTCATACTTGGCACGGGCGTAATTGGCTTGATTATTGTTTGTCTTAGGACCTGACGTGGAAGCATTATTAGAACCATGGTCTTGCAATGGGTTCTTATGAATGGTATGATCGGCATTTGATGGAAATTGTGGCCAACCCAATTTTATTATTCGACTCTCTATAAGGTCTTGCACAATATTTTTGAGTTGTTGACAGGACGATGTCTTATGGTCCTTATCCCGGTGGTAAGCATAGAAGGCATTATCATCCCACCATGACAGTTTAAATTTCCCTGGGTCATACAGTTTTGGTTCTTCAAGTGTGATGAGACCGTCTTGAAGGAATTTCTTGAGGACTTCCTCCATGGGCTCACCCAAGGGAGTTTATGTGCGACCCCTAGGGAATTGTCTTGTCTGACGGTATTGTCCTTGATTTTCACTATTTTGACCATTTTGGTTGTTTGGGGTGGCATTGGTGGGGGGTGTTAGTATCGTCGTTAGCTTGTTTTGCAGTTGAACCCCTTTCAGAGCTAGTACAAGACCCATAGTGTTTATAGCCTTGGCATCAATGACACCATCATTGGTAACATGTTTATTTTTTACCCAGTACTTATTTTTGTTAGTGGGAGGATTTGCATTTGTATTTTTAGGACCGTACTTTAGCTCTCCCTTTGCAATAAGGGCTTTCTCAATCTAGACACCTTTTTCGCTTAGGTCCGTGAAGGTTGTGCAACAATGCACTTGTAATGCATATTTTAAAGGTCTTAGAAGTGTTTGAACGAACATGTCCACCTTTTCCTTTTTGGGTATGTCAATGTGACAATGACTAGCTAGACTTCTCCATTTTTGGAAGAATGGGATGAACGTTTCGCCAGCGTCCTCTTGCGTGAGATTGCATAAGCTAGTAATAGAGGTGTCCATGTCAATGTTGTATGAGTAGTTTTTTATGAATTTGTGTTTAAGTTCATCCCATGTTTGGATATCTTTTTGAGTGGAGAACCATTCAAGGGAAGGACCTGTAAGACTTTTAGAAAAGAGTCTCATCAAGTATGTTGGTTCATATGCGACATCCATACAGTTGGTTGCAAATTCTCGGACATGTTCACTAGGGTTTCTCTTTCCTCTATATTTGGTAAAATTAGGTGACACATATCTTAGAGGAAATCGTGGCATGTATAAGTTCATGTCAAAGGGGTATACGGATAAATTATATGACACTTTTGATTTCTAGCCAAATATTTGTATGTTTTCTATGGCTTTCTCTAGACCCATCAGCTTTGCTTGTAAGGCATTGATTATAGGGTCATTTGTGGTCCCATACATCAGATTGATTGGTACACCATAGGTCCCCATTTGTTGTGAGTGGATGTTAGTGTGTTGTTGAGGTACATGTTGTTGTGGCATGTATGATGTGTTCTGATTTGCGTGTTGTTGGTATTGAAAGTTTGGATTGGGGGTATGTTGGTGGGTATGAATATGGGATGAGTATGTTGGGATGTGTCCCCCAGCCATTTGGGTCGATATTTGGGGAATATAGCGACCATGAATATTTTTATGTGTGAATGATGCCATAGGTTGTGTGTTGTGACTACCTTGTCCAAATTGTTGGGTTTGTACAAGGGGAATAGTCATATTTTGTCCTTGGGAGGTGATGGCATTAAGCTGTGTTGACACGTTAACATTTTGTTGTTGTCCTTGAATAAAGATACATTGTTTACCTCCACCCAAAGGATTTTTTGAGATACCAATGAGAGGATATGATGAAGATGTACTCATGGTACTAGATGTAGTTGTCCATGGAGGATTTGTATGGCTTGATGATGCCCCCATGGCATTTACCATAGTGGTAAAGAGAGGATTGGAATAACTTGCCCACACTGTCGAGGACCCAAAGGTGGTTCCAGTCGATTGTAATGATGTTGTGGATATTGTGGGCACTATGACGGATTGTGATCCTCCAATGGATGTAGCGTTTATTGAATTGGAATTTTTGGAATGTTGGAGGTAGCACTCATGGTCTTTGTGACATTTTGTGAGGTAGCATCAAAAAAGGTATTGCTTGTGGTGTTTGGAGGTTGACCACTATTTGACATGTTATGTGTATTGTTGATGTTATTGGCAGGAGATATCGATCTCAAGGTATCAATGTCGAACCCATGAGGTAATTTAGCTCCTTGACTTAAAATTATAGCCAAATATTTTTCTCTATCATATAGGACCATTTGTTCGACAAAGTAGGTCACCTCTAGATCTTGCGTTGCTACCTCTAGGTTTTCCTCAAGTATTTGTCCATATTCATCCTTACGTAAGAATGGTTCAAAGGGGTTGTTTGATGAGGATGGTATGGTTGTGAGAGGTTGAGTATTCATGTTGCTAAATTGGTCATCAAAAGTCCAATTTGGGTCATAAGTCTGATTGGTGATAGTGGAATTAGAATCATGTCCAAAGTTTGCCATTTTTCTTTTCTTTTTTGGAATCTAGTTTCCACCATAAAAGGGAATTGCTCAAATGAGGGTAATGAAAATGATGAAAAAATGCAAGGATCATACTAGCCTTCTTTTTTTTTGTATTTTGTGATAAAAGGATGACAATACAAGGTGATGACTAAGGGAATGATTGATGCAAAATGACAAGGTTCTCAAAGCCCAAGTGTCAAATGAGGACTAAGATGGTAATGCTAACAAAGGACCAAGGTGATCAATCCAGAGTCTAAGTTCAAAATAAGGACTAGAGGTGGACAATGCAAAGTCTAAGTTTAAAATGATGACTAAGTTTGGACAATGTTTGGAGAAAGGTTTGTCTAACCACTCTAAGCTTGACGTATGTCTCAATTTAGGTTATCAAAAGGACTTGCTAAAGGGACTAAATGACAAGGTCAAAATGACGAGTGAGTCTGCCTAACTAGACTATTGAGTTGGAGGTTCTCACAAAAATTGCAATGACCGAAAAGAGGAATAATGAATGTCTCAAGATACCCTAATTTTGAAAACAATGATTTTTGCAAAGTGTGGAGATTTGGCCTAATCCAAAG
>VDFB02348831.1:0-26074 GCA_007258455.2 Sequoia sempervirens | reverse complement strand
TAGAGTCATTCTGGTTCGTGTGAGTGAGTAGTAATGGCAGACATGACATCATTATTGAAGAGATTTTTCACTATAAAAGCAAAGATTAAAGTATAATTCAAAGTTACCAAAGCATTCTTAAGAGATTTAAAGTTGTTTCCTACAAAGAACAAGCTCTCAATAACAAGAATTAGGGTTTGCATGTCTGAAACACTTGTAAGTCAAATTTCACCTCTTCTTTGCTCAATTATGCATGAAATATTTTGCTCTTTCTAAGTTTAGTGTTGAACTTATATTCTAGGGTAGTATTTTCTTTGAAGCTTTCCTGAATTTGTATTGCCTGCTTTCATTCTACCATACTTTTCCCTAGTTCTACCCGACACTTAAATTAAAACCTTAATTCGCATTATAAGAAACCCTAGGTTGCACAATTGTTAAAAATAGTGCCCCCAAAGGCTCATACCTCTAGTTCCACCCCCAAAAGAGGCCTTCATGAGGACTTGTTAGCCTAATTGCCGAGTTCAACAATCAATAAAATCATAAGAAAACTGATGATGCAAGGCTCGAGGGTAGCTAAGGGAATTATTGATAAATGTTATGTTAAGGATGCTAAATTGAAGAATGTTTTTGGTTGGGGGCTATTCAAATATTGGTGTGGAAAATGAAATTCCAAGGCCCCAAGCTGCAATGGTTTGAATCTAGATATGGGGAAGTTAATAGTACCAAATGTATACTTGGATATTGATTTATTGAAAGCCATTGCTGCTAACCATGATCCATATATTAGGGTTGTAAGATCACATGCAAGGGTTGAAATGGTTAAGTTAACTAGGGAAGGGATAATTGGTGTCTTCAATCTTAACCCTAATGCCACAAAACATATTAACCTAGAAGTCCTAAAAAAGGAATATGAACAAAATAAGAGCACATTCAGGGTAACAATGTTACCTTGATGTTCATGGTGAAGGGAAAGGGAAAAATTACAATGAAGTTAACATCTGTAGATAAGGAACCCTTCAAGGTTAACAATTTTGAATTCTACTTTGTGAGAACTTATCAAATCATATGCCAAATTTTAGGGTTAAACCCTCCTTAGAACATGCGGCTCTTATGTTTATGACTGTAAATATTCAAAATATGTGGGTCAATGAGGAGTATGATTTTGCTACATACTTATCTAATTCTATTCATAAGGAACAAGTAGACATGAAGGTTGGTGAAGATGGGGTTAGGTTTTGGTGGTACTCTTTGATATGTCACATGTTTTTAGCCAATGAAATTGATGAGTTTGGTCTTGAGCTGCAACTCAAATTAAGGGATGAAAGAGGTGAGCGTCCTCTTATTCAAATGTGGACTCATCATTTAGATATGTATTGTTAGACATCAAGTTTTGTCACATTCCCAATTTTTTTGGCTACAAAGTTGAAGGTATATTTATTAAAAATGTAACTAGAATACCCAAAGAATTACATGATTTCTTGAGGCCTAAGGAAACGAGGCCTGAATTGGGGATAGACCACAATTGGGGAGATGTCATCCCATATGCAGATTGCACAATTCTTAGAATATATGGAACAAGTGTCACTCCACATGTGATTCCAAGATGTGTGCCACTCAAAATTGGTTTTCTAGAGGTTATGTGGCAGTTAGGAAAATTTTAAGACGTAAATTTGGAAGGTCAAAAGAAGTGAACTGTTTTCCCTCAATAAATGATATTTTCAAAATTTGTAATGACAAAATATGGGTGGAAACACGTCCTTGAAATGATTACACCTTTGAAAATTAAATGTCATAGAGACAAAAACCATGATCCTGAAGGTTTCATTGCGACATAAAAGGTAAGAATCAAAGGAGGTAAATTATGGCACAATTTTTTACTACCCTAAGGACATTATTAGAAATGAGTTTGATTTACAAAAGGCTGGGGATAGGAAAATAAAGTGGCTGGATTTTGCAAAATTGGAGAAGGAAAAGTAGCAAAAGGATCCTAATTTTAGTGGTACCTTTATGGATATTGAAGACCCAATGTTGAGAATAGAAACAATTTTGGAAAACTTTGACAGAGTTGTGGGGTAACTCAAGGAGTAGGTATGAATATTGGATAAGGGGAAATCCCATATGACTGAGGACAGTCCCATCTACCAACCACCCAAGACACAATATGTCTTCTCAAGAAAATAAAAGAGATTGTAAGGAAGGAAAAAACAAAGGCTACTCCTACTCAATCAAAGAAGTCAAGAGACCCATCCCCTATGCAACATTGGCCACTGTCCCCACCTCCATTATCACCCCCACAATAGGTAATTGATCTTGATTCACCTCCTAGGGAGTCTTCTCCAAAGAGGAGGAAAATTGAAGCTACAAGTTTGGTTGATTACCCAATGGATTCTGATGATGAGGTTGTAGTTACAACTGATGAAATTATGTAGAACATTCCTTCAACTAAAAGGGATGTGGAAGTGCT
This sequence comes from Sequoia sempervirens, assembly GCA_007258455.2. Taxonomy (NCBI): domain Eukaryota; kingdom Viridiplantae; phylum Streptophyta; class Pinopsida; order Cupressales; family Cupressaceae; genus Sequoia; species Sequoia sempervirens. Next base: position 23,631 of record VDFB02348831.1, on the reverse strand, counting down.
AGCCCCACATAAAAGAATAACCAAGGCAGTTTTGACTGGTCTTGACAATGTTGATGATATAAGGGAGGCTTGCACAGAGTTTATGAGTGATGATGCATTTGTTAAAATAGATTTTTTTAAAGAATATATGGAGGAAAAAGAGAGATGAATTTGAAAGTAAGGTAAAGGATGAAATGGACTAGTCCCCAAAGTTGCCTAGGGAGGCTCTTGTTCCAAGAATAGTTGCAGTTATGAAAGCCAACCAAAAAGAATTGTCTCCTAAGGAAGGAAGGAGATTAGTGAGAGAAAGTGGCTTGCTATTATTGCCTGAATGGGATATGGCATTAGCTATTAGTTTTGACACTATGAGGAAGAAAAAATAAGTGTTTTCCATTGATGAAGATGTCGTGTGTGCATTACAAGGGTTTGCATTCAATCCATAGTGGGATACACTTGTTAAATGGGTTTTTCCCCTAATACAAATAAGCCTCGGGTGGAAAAACTAGCAACAAACCTAAGAGGAGGTCTTATTATCAAAAGGGTTTCAGATACAACAGCAGTAGAGGTAGCCACATTGGTAGTCAATGTTGCACATTTAACCAAGGAAATTGTGAAGTCCTTGTAGGAGAAGTGTGATGCTAAGACCAAGAAATATAATGACTTACTGATTGAGTATAATAAAGACAAAAAGAGGCTAGAAGAACTGGATTTAATAGTTGATATGTTGCAAATTCAACAACCAATGCAATCAGTGTAGCCAATTGTTCTATCTCCTTCTCCCTCGGCTCAGTCACCTCCTCCACCATCTTTGGAGATGGATGTATACAAAGATAGACCAATTGTAGAGCTTGTTCCAAGCACATCAGTTGCACCTCCTCCTAGAGCAAGAGTAAGTAGAAGAGAGTTGATTCAATAGCTAAAGGTATATGAGGAATTGTTTGAGTTGTATGATGAAAATAATGTACTTATTTTTTCTAATGTTCTTAAACAATGTATGGGAAAAGCAATAAAAGAGTAAATAGTGTTCATTTAAATTATTCTTTAATGTTTGATGTTTTATCATGTTCTTAAACACTATATGAGAAAAGAAATAAAAAGAGTAAACAGTGTTCATTTAAATTGTTCTTTAATGTTTGATGCAATAAGAATGTTTGAAAGGGATAGATCAGTAGTTGTCTAATTGATGCAAGTATGGGTACCCAGGATTAGTCCATTGGCTGGCATGGTTGTAGTTTCTACTAATGAACATAATAAGCCACCAAAAATTACCCCAATATACAAGGTAGTGAAAGGAATTGTTGATTGTCAAGGATTAGTAGATCCACTGGAAAAAAGAATTAGAGAGTTGCTCCAAAAGTTTGATGAGAATTATCTTGGCCACTTGCTAGACATTCTGGATGGTAATGGAGCTATAAAAACATATGAGCACTGAAGAGAATAAATGGATAGTGTCATAGCTACAAAGGCTATTTTGATATGTGAAGGTGGAGATGTTAAGATTGATATGGTAAAGAATAGAATGGAAAAAAATTCCATCACCAATAAATTCTTGGAAGAATTTGACAAGGATGCAAATCAGGTGGTGAAGAAATATGGCTCGTATAGGACTAAATTGGATGAGGTCATGGCATTTAATTGGACATCTGAAGAATATTATGATGCCTGGGATAAAAATTATAATCAGTTACCTGATTTGTAGAGTCTCTTGGTGAAGTGGACATATTTTTGTATTTTTGCACAATCAACATTTCCAAAAGTTTTCAATAGCGACAGTAAAGGGGTTTTGTCTTTTTGTACAATTAGGTTTTTTCCTTCACTTTCCAGCTCAACTTCCTAGATCCACATTAGGAAGAATGAAAAAAAGGAGTGACAAAGAACCAACAATAAGCATTAAAGGAACTTTTGGAGGGACAATTGGTTACTAAGAGTAAATATAACTATTTTTGTCCTTGGCATATTCCATCCACAAGCAAGTAGTTGTACTTGTAATTTTGAAATGTAAATGAATTCCAAATGAAAATATAACATGTGTGTTGGAAAGAGACACTGCACAAGTCATCTGGTGTTGTCATTTATGGCAACCCTAGTCAGTTATTCAATCCACACATCATCATTTGATCATACTGGAAGTCAGATCAAAGATCAGTAATTAACTATCAAGCAAGAACAGAGCATCTGACAGAATTGTGTTCATCGATTAACTTTTGTTATCATTTTGAGTTGTAGATCTCAGGGAAGGTTGTTTGGTGTATGATCTTTGTTATTCTTGAATATTAGTGCCTTGTATCAATCCATGTACAAGTTAGAAGATCTGGTTGATTAATTTTTTGTTTAACAGTGCTTGAAGGATAACTAAGTGAATTTAGTCGTCGCGGCTATTCGAGGAGCAATTGTTTAAATTTTTTTGTGTTTGATCATGTTGATTTTGGTCCTCACTATGTTGTGGCCAACTTTTTTTGGTGCGCATTGAGAATTAATTATGGATTGATCCGACAGTTGGTAAATAGTTTCATATTTTGTTGGAGCCGACATGTAGCGATTAAATCCTTAGTAGCGGATATATATAAGTGATTGATTATATCATTTTGATAGATGTACGAAGTGTGTCGATGTGTGATGTGAAAATTAGAAGGGTTGTAGAGTGATTATGCATAGTTTCACTTGTGCATAAAAGGTTTTTGTGATGCAAGTTGAAGCAGACAGAGTAGAAGAGCAGAATTAGACAGAAGGTCAAAGAATTCAATTGCAGAAGGTCAAAGAATTCAATTGATGAGCCTAACCAAAACTATTCTCATGAATTTGTAGATGTTATTTCATAGTTCACCACTTCAGTTGTCTTTTGACATTGATTGTAAGATAGTAAGCCTTTTTTTTTAGCAGTGAGCTCTAGGCAGTGTGCCTGAATGTAAGTGCATTCCTATTTTTGTAAACATCTTTTTGAGTATACTCATATCATATTGTGGATTGACCTCCACCGTGGTTTTTCCCCTAATAAGGTTTCCACGTAAAAATCCTTGTGTTATGGTGTTGTGGTTGTTTGCTTTATGTTCATGCATATTTCTTTTGGTTGAATGTTATTAGTACTTTAAAGATCAGATTAATAAAGTTAAAAATTGTAGAACACTAATTCATCCCCCCTCTCAGTGTTCCTTGATTCCAACAATTGGTATCAGAGCCTAGTTCCTCGAAAGAAGTTTAAAAGCTTGGGGAAGATTCAGGAAAGTAATTCAATGGATTCAAGCAGTCTTCAACAACAACTTTTGGTGGCCCTAGATGATCTTGATCAGTCCAAATCTGAAGTTTGGGATTTATAGGCAAGTCTCAAGAATGCTGAGAAGTTCATTCAATCATTGAAAGATAAAATCAATGATTCAAGGGAGAAGAGAAGGGAACTATGTGATCAGATCAAGCAGAAAGAGAGTAAAAGCATTGAAGATGAAAAACTGAGTCAAGCCTTGAAGGAAAAGACAGATGAGTATGAAAAGCTTGCCAAAGAAAATGTTGTTCTAAAGCATGAAATGGAATCTATTTTCATGAGGATGACCAAAGAGACTGAAGACAGGAAGAAGAATGAAGAAAATCTTGCTCAATCCTTGAAGGAAAAATCTAAAGAATGAAGCTGAATTACTAATAGATTCAATCAGTTGGAGCTTGAATTGGAACAATCCAAAAATAATTAAGAAGAGCTTGAAAAGAAGATTGTTGATCTTAGAGATGAACTTGCTACTACAAATGAATTCAAGGAGAATTTCAAGATTATCTCAGCCAAGCTTGATGAACTGATTAAAAGTCAGAGGACTGAAGGTGACAAGTGAGGTCTTGGATATGAGGAAGGAGAAAGCTCTAGATCTGGACAAAGGAGATTCAGGCAAGGAAACAAAGCTGGAAGGTATCCGGTAAGACAACCTAATGCTCAAAGGTTCAATGGTTACTATTTTGTTTGCAATAATTTTGGTTATATGGCAGCCCAATGTAGAAATAGAATGAATTCAAGTGGTCCATCATTTTTCAGTCAGTGTTTCAATTGTAATAAGTATGGTCATAAGTCAAATGAATGCAGAAATATGATGAAAAACTTTTATAGAGATGTCAAATGTTATACATGCAATATATTTGGCCATATTGCTAACTAGTGCAGATCAATATAAAATCAATGGAACAACTAGTCTGGACAAAGAAATGTGATGTGCTACAATTGCAACAAATCCAGTCACATTGCTAGATTTTGCAGAAGCAGAAAGGGTCTGGTAAATCAAAGGACAAACATGCAAAAGGATGAAAAGGGGAAAGGAAAGGTTACTATAGATGAAATCAAGAAGCAAATGAAGAAGATATGGGTGAAGAAGAGTCCCTCTGTTGTAGGAAATGATTCAACACTAGATCCTAGATTTGGTAATTCCTCTGGGAATTAGTTTTAGGCCTCTGGCCTAGGGGTATTTCTCAAGAAAATTCTTCAAACCCCCTTTCAGTAGTTGGTACCAGGATGTGGATGAGTGCAGTGATTGCATTGATGATCTACAGATGTTGTTGAACAATAGGAGAGAGTATTTTTACAGAATTGAAGGTCTGCAAAAGAGTTATGTTTCACAGTGTATGGAAAGAGGGTATCTAGATGAGTTAGGGAAAAATAATTTATTGCGACAAAAATTTAGGTGTGCAAATGATAAAAGGTCATTTATATTCTTCATTTTTCACTTTGCACTTTGAGAAGAAGTTTGGAGAGTTGTTAAGCGAACCTTGGTGAACTTTGGCAAAGATTCAAGTGTGAAGGTGATTCGGCGATCAAACCCTAATCCAGTTAAAAGGTATTTATTGGGAAACTTGTGAACTTGTGAATTTTTAAAAAATGGTTGCTCCATTGGTAGTTGACATAAAGGATAGACCCCATCTGAAATTCAAGTGGCATCCTTTCAAATCTATTGAGACCGAACCCTTAGGTGCATTTTCTTTTGTTTCGTACGACGTATTTTGCAAATTGAAGACATTAGGACATACATTCATGCAAATATTGAGGAGTTAGGAAGCTCACAATTGTTGAATTTGTACTTAAATCATATAGTTGGAAAATATTAAGGTAAAGCCTGAATTCAAAACCCTAGAGGAGAAGAAATTCATGCAGATTGTAAAATTTCCCATGTTTGAAGAAAATGAGTGGGTCCAATATATTTTGAGCTAAGTTCATGCTGAATTTATGTGGTTGAGTCAACCTTTTAAGATTACAAAAGAAGCCATAAGCGCTATTACAGGTTTAAATTCCTCTGGTGGGTTGTCGATCTTGAAGTTTGTGAAGAATTAGACAGTTACTGATGCAACCGGTTCATTGTTTGATAAAAGAGCTATGACAATTGATGATATCATTGAAGTGGATGTCATATTTGCATCTATGGTCATTGGTTACAAGATCTATCATTCCAGCCAGGATAATTATGTATCCGGTACAACTATTTATGCAGCATATTAGATGGTGAAGGAGAATGCAAAGTATGATCTATGTGAATTACTCAGAAGCCAGCTGATGGAAAATCTTGGTAAGATCAAGAAAGATAAGAAGAATTCCTTCAAATATGGTAATTTTCCATTGTTTTTGTTCTTTTATTTCATGAATGAAGTTTTGGGATTTGGAAAAGTAGAATGGCAAGAAAATAAACCTGTAGTTGTTCAAATTAGAGATATCTTGCACAAATTTGGTGATAGTAAAGCCAGGAAAGTTGTAATCTGGGGTTATTTCTAGAGCTTTCAGAATGAAATGCAAGCAAGAGAAATAATTCCTACTTCTATTGTGGAGAAGTATAAGGACATAATTTGTTTTATGGTTGGCATTGATCAATGCTTGATGGAAGCTTCAGATCCTAGAACAATATGGATTATGCCAATGGGTTATGAAGTTGAGGAGAACATCTTGGAACTATTTGCACAATGTTTGTTGAATAAACCTCGAGATCTGGAAGAAGAGAGGTTTGGAACCTATGAAGAAAAGGACATGCAAGTACATGAGTAGTTGAAGAAGCCAATGATAGTCTAGAGAGTAAGGAAGGAAGTGGAAGCCTTGGCAGAGAGCATGGGTATATCTACAAACATTGTGAGAGAAGCTAGAAGGAGAGAAGAAGTTGAAGTAGGAGAGTTAGCTAGAACTGAATCTACTAGTCTGGAAACATCCTCTCCCCGAACTAGATCTACAAGAAGCTCTACTCTCTCATCTGGTCTTGCAAAGAAGTCAAGTCTTGTGAGAGCTCAAGTGAAGACATCTGGGAGAGAAGGAAAAAGGAATAAGGACAAAAGCACAATATTTTATGTTGTTTTTGAAGATGAAGAGACTGAATCTGATGAAGAGATAAGATAAATCAAGCAAAAGGGCACAAAGGAAATAGAAGTCTCTAAGGACAAGCCCTCCAATGAAGAGAAAGCAAAGAAGAAGATGAAAACTGAAAAATCAAGTATGTCTATAGAAGAAGTGGAGAATGCATTGATTAAGGATGGTAATCTTAGGCCTCTTTGTGAATGGTTGTTATGAAATAACTTGCACAATAGAAGAATATGATATGAAATATCGCAAATACTTGATAATAACTAAGAATAACAAGCCACTTGAGGGGAAAACCTCCAAATATCTCTAATGAGAACACACTTCACAACTTGATGAAAAAGACTCACAACCTCCTATATATACCTATTTATGCCAAGGATATCACCTAGGCCGACTTAGACACACCTATATAAGACTTAGGCCGACCTAAACAACTAAATAACAATATACTAATGATAATATGACTTAATAGAGAGTTAAGATAGCCACAAGCCAGACTATTCATAACCGATGTACAATAATATTAAGAGTAGCATGCCTTTCTTCAAAGCATTGTCCTCAATGCTAATCAAGTTTGGAAACTTTTGAATGAACTCCTCATCTTCCCATGTGGCATCTTCAATTGGTAAATTCTTCCATTGGATGAGATACTCGATGATAGTTCTATTCCTCAGCTTCTTTGTAGTGTTTGACGAATGCACTCTGGTTCCAAAATGATTCTCCCTTCTTCATCTAGCTAGAAGTGTTGTTTGAGTGGGAATATTATGCCCAATTACCTTCTTCAAACAGGAAACATGAAAAACTGGATGTATCTTTGTTGTAGGTGGCAACTCAAGCTTGTAGGCAACACTACCGATCTTCTGCATGATTTGGTATGGACCATAATACTTTGGTGACAACTTATTATTCTTTCTTTGCTGCTTGAGTGAGATTTGCTTATAAGGTTGCAATCGCAAGAAGACCCAATCCCCAACTTCAAAACTTCTTTCACTACGATGTTGGTATGCCTGTTGTTTCATTCGATTTTGTGCCATGGCTAAATTCTCCTTGAGTCCTGAAAGTACTTGTTGTTGATGAAGCAAGTGGTCTTCTACTGCCTGAACTCTTGGGGACACCTTAATTGATGATGTGATGGAAGGAGGATGATATCCATAAAGTGCCAAAAATGGAGACATTTTTGATGAGCTATGAAAAGAAGTGTTGTACCACCATTCCGCAAGTGGTAGCCAATCTACCCACTAGGACTGTTTCTCTGAAGTGAAACAACGTAGATAGCCTTCCAAACACTTATTAACAACCTCTGTTTCCCATCGATTGAGGGTGGTATGAAGAGCTAAGAGCCAATTGAGTACCCAAACATGAGAATAAATCTTTCCAAAAGTGACTAGTGAAGATAGGATCACGATCACTAACAATAACTTTAGGTGTACCATGTAGCTTTTGGATATTCTCCAAAAAAGCTTTAGCCACTGCACTTGCTATAAAAGGATGTGCTAATGCAATGAAATGTGCATATTTAGTGAGCCGATCAACCACCACCATGATGACATTATGACCTTTAGATTTGGGAAGCCCTGTGATGAAGTCCATGGATATATCTCTTCCCAAATGCTGGCTAGGAATAGATAAGGGTTGCAAGAGACCTGGTGTCCTAATTGTCTCCCCTTTATGCCTTTGACACACCAAACATTAGCCACAAATTTTTGAACATCACCCTTTAGCCCTTCCCAAAAGAAATCTTGCTTGACTCGATGATATGTCTTCAAAAATCCTGAATGACCACCCACTGGAGACTCATGCAACTCTGTGAGAATCTTGATTTTAAGGTTGGAATTCTTGCAAAGATACAAACGCTCTCTATACCAAAGAGTATCTCCCTTCCAACAAAACTTATCTGAACTACTAGGATCATTTTTTAATTGCTCGATGAGATTACTTGTCGCAACATCATTTTGCCACTCTGCTTTGGCTTCCTCCACCCAATTTGCTTGTAATATTGAAAGGGCACACAATAAGGCTTCATCTTTCTCATCCTTCCTTGACAGTGCATCTGCGACAATATTTTCTTTCCCTTTCTTATATACAATCTCAAAGTCATATCCTAACATCTTAGTGACCCATTTTTGTTGCTCTTCAGAAGATAGTCGTTGTTCCAAAAAATATTTTAGGCTATCATGATTTGTCTTAACCTTGAAATGTCTACCCAATAGATAAGGCCACCATTGTTTCACCTGCATGGAGTATTGCTAGCATTTCCTTCTCATAAATAGGTTTTAGTTGATTCTTACCCTTTAATTGATGACTCTCAAAAGCAATTGGTTGACCTTCTTGCATGAGCATTGCTCCTATCCCATTTCGGAAGCATCACATTCCACAATGAATTCTTGGTGAAGTCAGGAGTGGCAAGTATTGGAGTTGTACACATAGCCTCCTTCAATCTCTCAAATGCTGTATTGGCAGACTCATTCCAATGAAAAGAATCCTTCTTCAATAGAGTGGTGAGAGGTGTTGCTATACTACCATAATTCTTCACAAATCTTCTATAGTACCCTGTCAATCCCAAGAATCCTCTTAGTTTCTTAATGGTTTTTGGAATAGCCATTCCATGATAGCCTTAATTTTGTTAGGGTCCACCTTTACTCCTTCATGTGAAACTATGTGTCCCAAATACTCCACCTCTGTAAGACCAAAAGCACACTTGGATGGCTTAGCATAGAGTTTATGATCTTCAAGTATTTGTAATGCTTGGTCCACATGTTGCAAATGTTCTTCCCAAGTCTTGCTATAAATCAATATATCATCAAAGAATACTAACACAAACTTTCTCAAGAACTTCTTAAAAATGGAATTCATCAAACTTTGGAATGTAGATGGTGCATTGGTAAGACCAAATGGCATCACCAAAAATTCATAATGACCTCATGAGTCCGAAATGTTGTCTTACAAATATCCTCCTCCTTAATCCTAATTTGGTGATAACCAGATCTAAGATCTAACTTGGTAAAAAACATAGCTCCATTTAATTCATCTAGCAAATCATCAATGACTGGAATTGGAAACTTATCTTTAATGGTGTACATGTTGAGCACTCTATAACTGGACACATGCGCCAAGTATCATCCTTCTTACGTAATTATCACCACCGGCGAGTAAGCACTTTGGCTATGCCTAATGATTCCCACCTCTAGCATCTCTTCAACAATTTTTTTCTATCTCACTCTTTTGTATGTGTGGATACCTGTAAGGCCTGATGTTGATGGTTGACTCCCTGGGACTAACTGTATGGCATGATCATGATCCCTCTTAGGAGGAAGTCCTTTAGGCATATCTCCAAGAACAACTAAGTGACGATCAATTATAGCTTGCAAATCTGGATGAGTAGGAGTAATAGATTGAGAGACTTCTAATGAACATAGTTGGGCCACAAATCCATCCACTCCTTTCTTAAGCAACTTTTGCATTTGATGAGAGCTTACCATTTGTGGAGATTTTCCTTCAACCCCCTTAGCTCTACTAGCCTTCCTTCTGATTGAAATCTCATGAATAGTTCTTGGAAGTTCCTCAATTGTTCCTAATGTAGTAAGCCATTGTACTCCCAAAACAATATCTGCTGCACCCATGGATATTGCATACATTGGGGTATCAAGTTGATAATCTCCCATGGATAATTTAATGCTATGACACTTCCCTAAACAACTAACTGTACCACCATATGCAATCAAAACTTGAAACTCTGGAGCTGGATATATGAAACAATTTAGACAAGTAGCTAACTTTTTGTTGATGAAATTATGAGTACTACCCGAGTCGATCAACACTGTTACCTTCTGCTTCTTTAGGAACCCCACCACCTTGAGAGTTTGTGGAGCACTGAAACCTGAGAGTGCATGACAAGAAATGATTGGCTGAGAATCATGTGATTCCTCATTTGACTCCCTTTCATCTTCTAGTATGGGTTCCTCCTCTTCTTCCTCATTGGGACCTTCAATATAAAAAAAATTCTTTTCACTACATTTATGTCCTCGATTGTATTTGCTATCACAATTGAAACACAAGCCTTTTTCTCTTTTCTCCTCAATTTGTTGTGGAGTCAACTTAGTAGGTTGTGTTGAATATCCTTTCTCTCTTGTCACATTAGCCCCTTGCTTCTTAGGAATCAAATACTTCTCCTCTACCCTGCGTGCTAAGATAAAAGACTCATTTATGGAACTAGGGCTAAACATGCATACCTCATGTTGAATGTGATCCTTGATACCACCCAAGAATAAGTCATTCAAGTTTTCCTCGTAATTGAATCCACCCTTAAGGATAGATTTTGGAATGCTGAATATAATCCTTAATTGATCCTGTTTGTTGAAGTTTAGCTAGCTGGCTGAAGAAGTTGTCTGTGACGCTATTGCTATATTGTGCTTGGAGTTCCTCTGTAAAATTGACCATGAGACGGTGAGCCCCTTTTACCTCTATGAGTGAAAATCCAATGATACCAAATGAATTGATCTGTCTAAATATAAGGAATCCATCGTGACCTTTTTGTCCATTTGGGATTTGGTGTACTTCAAAAATTCTCCATTTGGTTTATCCATGTTAGAGGATCCTTACCATCAAACTTGCGCATATCCACCTTTGGAAATAAATTCCTAGATCCCATAGGAGTACTAAAGCTTGTGTTAGTAGTAGCTGACCTAGAATTCTCACCTTGGTCGCTTGAGAACTCCTTTCTTGATTCAGCTATGTAGGTGCTTAACATGTTTCGCATGTCTGACATATCTCCTCTTAGCTCTGACATATCTCCTCTTAGGTCACACATATCCATCTTAATTGAGGAAATTTCTTCCTTGACCTTATTGATTTCTTCATTATGAGTAATATCCTCAATTTTTTCACCATCCTTATCAGGAGTCTTCCCCGGAGTGACAGCATTCTTTTTACCCCTTGTTGCAGGCCCCGTCATGATGGAAACCACTAATGTTGAAATAAATCACACAAATGAAATTTAAATTCTCTCAAATTTTTACTGTAATCTCCTTTAGTATGTCTTCAAAAACCCAATAAAAATAGACTTCAATTCAACAAGATGTGTGAGATATGTAGATTCCAAAAAAATAGTGTAGAAACCCTAATTCTGCAATAATTCGCTTAATTCTGCTCCAATTCTTCTGAAATCTAGACTGTAGCTTCTTCAATATGTTCTTCAAAAACTCTTTAAAAATTAGAAAAAAATTCGCCAAAATATGAAAGATATGCTCTTCCCAAAATCGCCTCCAAATTTGAGAAAAATCTTGCCTCTATGGTGCCAAGATCATGCTCTGATACCACTTGTTATGAAATAACTTGCACAATAGAAGAATATGATATGAAATATGCTGCAAATACTTGATAATAACTAAGAATAACAAGCCACTTCGAGGGGAAAACCTCCAAATATCTCTAATGAGAACACACTTCACAACTTGATGAAGAAATAAGACTCACAACCTCCTATATATACCTATTTATGCCAAGGATATCACCTAGGCCGACTTAGACACACCTATATAAGACTTAGGCTGACCTAAACAACTAAATAACAATATACTAATGATAATATGATTCTAATAGAGAGTTAAGATAGCCACAAGTTGACTATTCATAACCGATGTACATAATATTAAGGTAGCAATGGTATGACACCTTTGACAGTGTTGGTCAAAGAGTTCTTAAGGAAGCTTCAATAAAATACTTGAATAATTTCAATATGACTCTTATTGAAATAATGTCTGCATTACCCAAAAGTTTGTATGAAGTTTTAGAAATGAGAAGAGTGAGTACAAGGATAGAAGAAGAGCAAATGAGAGAACGTATACTTGTTGATCTATGTCTGGTGATGTCATTATAAGAAATGAATAATATACTAAATGAAGCAAAAAGGGATTTCAAGAGAAAAACAAGGGTGAACAAGTTGCAAAGGATACTAAGAAAATCCAAGGAAATTTTGTTAAAGAACAAATACAATGTTGTCTCTAAAGAAGTGCATGATGAAGATGTCTCATCTGGTCTGGTAGTAGAAGAGGGAGAAGAAGATACATTTGAGGACACTCTAAATCCTCTAGATATACATGATGCTAAAATTCATATGGAGACTAAAGCTCCTAAAGTAGTGCCAGTTGAAGAAAAGTAGATTCTTGAAGCCCGGGAAGAATCAGTGTCTGAAAAGAAGAGGGATGAAGTGAAAGAAGTTCATGTGGAAGTAAGATACACTGCTAAGGCAGTGAAGGAGTTTTTGGAAGAGCAACATGAAGAATTTGATATTGAATTGATTAGAGGTCCTATCAATCTGGCTACTTTGTCTCCCATTGAGAAACTGAAAGTTGCATCATGTGCACAGGCCAAGGCAAGGGAAGAAATTCTGAAATCACATATTGAAGATAGTGAGTTGTTGAATCTTGCATCTGGTATTCTAGAGAATATATTTCCTTCATATGTCAAGGATTCATCTGATTCTCCATACGGTCAGCTGAAGAAGCTTGTTAATTTTGTAAGTACTCATTTTGAGTCACTTGAGAAGTTAGCTATGGATAAGGTTCAGAAGGATTTTGATGCTAAAAGGTTCAATAGGTTCAAAGGGATGATAGCTAATGATAAATCTCTATTAGCTACTTGTGTAAAGAACATCCAAAGTGCTTTGTCTGAAGGTGGTTACATTTATAAGTCATGTCTATCTTTATCTAAGTTCACTGAGGATATTGAAAAGAAAATGAAAGAATGTGAGAAACAGTTAGTAGATATCACTCAAGCATTTGATCCTCTAACCATTTATGTTGGAAAGCAAGAAGTTCAAGTCATATCCCTGCTTGACAAGATGAAAATTTTGAAGCATGAAGAAGCTAAAATTGTTGAAAGGGTTTGTGAGCTTAGAGGACTAATTGGTCCTAAGATGAAAAAAATGTTGAATGCATTGAAGGAAGCACAAGATGCTATGGCGGTCAGTGATCTGGTGAACCTTGAAATCAGCAGAGATGCAATCTTACTTATTCTATGGTCATATGACTATCTTGGAGAGTCTCGAGAAGAGTTGGGGCACGAGTTTGAACCTGTTGAAGAACAATTTTGCAGATCTATTCAAGTTTATGTAAGTTGTAGAAGCATGTTTGTACATATGCAGTTTGTTCATAGCAGTTTTCATTTTATTTTTGGTATGCGAATTCTTGCCTTTTTCGTTGATGTCAAAGGGGGAGAATGGGATAGTGAAAAATATCTTAATCATCTCAGGGGGAGTTGTGTTTTTGGAGTTTTGAAGGTTTGCAGTGCAATTCATGTTGGTACTGATCCAACACTTAGTCATTTTTCACTAAGTGTTGCCATCAATGCCAAAGGGGGAGATTGTTGGCAAGAGACACTTCACAAGTCATCTGGTGTTGTCATTGATGGAAACCCTATTCAGCTATTCGATCCACACGTCATCATTTGATCATACCGGAAGTCAGATAGAAGATCAGTAATTAACTGTCAAGCAAGAACAAAGAATCTGACATAGTTGTGTTCATCGATTCAAATGAAAAAAATTGTTATCATTTTGAGTTGTGGATCTCATGGAAGGTTGTTTGGTGTATGATCTCTATTATTCTTGAATCTTAGTTCCTTGTATCGATCCATGTGCAAGTTAGAAGATCCCGTTGATTAATTTTTTGTTTAACGGTGCTTGAAGACCAACTAAGTGAATTTAGCCATTGTGTATATTTGAGGAGTAATTTTTTAAGTTTTTTTGTGTTTGAGCATGTTGATTTGGGTCCTCACTATGTTGTGGCCGACTTTGGTTGGTGCGCATTGAGAATAAATTATGGATTGAGCCGACAATTGGTAAATATTTTCATATTTTGTTGGAGCCGACATGTAGCGATTAAATCCTTAGTAGCGGATATATAAGTGATCAATTATATCATTTTGATAGATGTGCGAAGTGTTTCAATGTGTGATGCAAAAATCAGAAGGGTTATAGAGCGATTATGCATAGTTTCACTTGTGTATAAAAGGTTTTTGTGATGTGAGTTGAAGCAGACAGAGCAGAAGAGAAGAATCAAACAGAAGGTCAAATAATTTGATTGATGATCCTAACCAAAACTATTCTCAGGCATTTGTAGATGTTATTTCATAGTTCACCACTTTAGTTGTCTTTTGACATTGATTGTAAGGCAGTAAGCCTTTCTATTTTTTAGCAGTGAGCTCTAGGCAATGTGCCTAAATGCAAGTGCATTCCCATTTTTGTAAACATCTTTTTGAGTATACTCAGATCATATTGTGGATTGACCTCCACCGTGGTTTTTCCCCTAATAGAGTTTCCACGTAAAAATCCTTGTGTTATGGTGTTGTGGTTGTTTGCTTTATGTTCATGCATATTTCTTTTGGTTGAATGTTATCAGTACTTTAAAGATCAGATTAATAAAGTTAAAAATTGCAGAACACTTATTCACCCCCCCTCTTAGTGTTCCTTGATTCCAACAATGTGTAAATGACTTGAAGCTTGTTGCTCTCTTGTATTATAAAAGGGAGTTTAAGGTCATCTATATGGGATGATTGATCAAATTTGGAGAGTTTTGCAATACAGAGCACAGAGAAATAAAGTTTGAGCCATTTTCTAGGTTGTGGAGTTGTCTTTGCTAATTTTAAAAAACTGTATGATAATACTATCATTTATGAATACACTGACATATTTCTAAATCCAATATTCTCCTTTTGTATACTTTGCACTAGTTATAAATGAAATGAATCAAATATCTTTTAGTTCGTCTCCATTGTCTTTCCTTTGGATGTTTATCTTTTTTAATGCTCTTATTCAAAGAATACGTTAAATGATTTAATAGAGATAAATATTTGTGGATGTATATAGGGATCTGATAAGTATAATTGGTTAACATTTCTAAGTTTAATGGTGTAATGCATCATTAAATAGCTTTGTTATGTTTAGGGGGAATGTTTTTATGCATTTTCAGTTACATTGGTTATGACTCCATGGCCTAGGTTAAGGGACCAATCACCAGAGTTGTGTCTATGTTGCATCTCTAGTGTCTTTCACACACACAAATATTTTCAATCTTTAAATTCAAGTACGTTTGTTCTTGAAAAGTATTATGAGGTATCATATTCTACTGCTATGAAATGTTAAATGCTTAGAGATATTGCCAAATCTTCGCATTTCTATAATTGTCAAGAAATTAAGTGTAGGATATATCTGTTATTTACAATGTTCAGGATAAATTGGCACAAGAGATATTGGATAACATTGTAGGGATCACCCTATCAGATTTTGTAGAGCCCAAAGTGTAGAGGGAAATTTATTTTAACTTTCGCCTGTTAGTTGGTCAATTCCTCCAAATAATTGACTATTGGAAATGGAAAAACCATAGATTATCTATGAGATCTAGTTGGGAATTTAAAAAAACCAATAGATTGGGGACTCTACTGGGGACAAACTTTCTTAAAATATCTAGCTTGAGATATTATATAGTCAGAGTCATAAAAATCATGGTTCTTCATTTTATTAAGAAAAAAATCTTAAATATTTCTCATCATCAGTTAGGTCTACATTCTATGATTCAAAGTTCTTGGTCTCACTTACATTGTGTGGAATTTTTGTCTATTTCTCTTTGTATTTACAATTCTCTTAAGGATTTGTTTAGTATTTTTCAATTTCCCATTAATTGGGTGGTGACTCTGAGTCTCTTGTGCCAATGCATTAAAATTTTAAAGAAGGAAAGAGAGAGAGAATTGTGATAGGTTGTAGAAGCCATGAGAGGAACTAGAAATCATCTCAAGAAGCATCCTGAGCAGAAGCTAGAAGGAGAATTACCACACAATACCAAGCGGTCATGGAAGCAAAAAAATGTAGAAAAAAGTAAGTCTATTAATCCTCCTTTTTTAGGATCTGACCATTTAAATGAAGATGTCAATAATAATATGTATGAGTATGCAATGCCTCCTAATAATGAGAAAAATACTATTACAAAAGAGACCACTGGTGGTAAACAAACTAGTTTAGGTCCTCTTGTTTCAAAACCAACTGAACAATGGAAGTACTAGGATAGGGATTTTGATGCTACATTGGCATCTCAGAGGTTGAATCTTGGAGCTACTTCAATTCATCTCAAGGATTTGACCCATTTTGAAATTCCCATAGTAGAGCCTTTGATCCGCTCTCACAAAGGGAGGTGTTAAAACTTACAAATTATACTCTTGAACATTCAGATTCAAAGATTACCCTAGAAAATGAGGAGGAATTAATGCAATATATGATGGAACTTGAAGAAGCTTAGATGCTTGAAGAGATAAGAATTAAACAAATTAAGGAGAAGAAGGAGAAATTGAAGGCTACTATTTTTTAAAGAGATCAGTTGAAGAGAAGGGTAGAAAGAATGAAATTAATGGTTAATAAAGAGCCTACTCCCACTACCACTTCATCTTACCAGCATGTTCTTACCCCTTTACATGAAAAGGTTACTCTAAATATTCATGTTGGGACTACCCACATAAATATGTGGACTAGTTCCATTGTTACAAGCTCAGTTGCAGCCCCTTCTACCACTAGTAAACCATCACAGCCTATACTAGATATAGGAAAAACCATGTAGATCAATCTAAGGGACCTAGCATAAATACAAATGTGTCATCCAGTAGTATTCCTGCAACCACTACTCTTGATCCCACAAATCTTAAACTATAGTTAGAGAATGAACAGTTACAAAGAGAACTGGAAAGAATACAATTCTTGTTGCTAGTGCAGAAATGTAAAGATTTATTTTCTAAAATCATCTATTGGAGATCCTTCACCTTCTAGTTCTCAAAACCCACCTCATTCTACACAACCTACCCCAACTATTGGTATGAATGTTTCGTCTACCATTAGTCGATCTATTTCCCATTCCCAACCACAAAATTCTAGTGGAGTGGGACAATCCTCTCAGCACCAAAAAAACACCAATACTTAGTCTAGTGGAATTAGTTCCAATCGCCAAGGAGACCAAAATGTGGGAGGGAGGAATGTACAGTTTGGAAATCAGAACATTGGAGGGAAAGGTGGTAGTGGACCTCAACCAAGTTAGGGAGATCAATTTTCTAGAAGGCCTATGCAACTAGACCAATATAGGCAATGGGATACATGGTTATCCTAATCATTTTCCTAATGACATAAGACTAAGAATAATTCCATATCATGGGAAGATCATTTAAGGTTAGTTAACAACATGATGGATGACTTTGAAGTTGAGAATGAAGAAGTAATGATGAAACTATTCATGTAGTCACTTATTGAGGATGCTCAGGACTGGTATAGAGATTTACCAATGGAGAGAATAGGATCCTAGGAAGAATTCAAGAGGATTTTTAGAGAGAAATATGGTGATAATATTGACCCTAGATTTATGTTAAATTAATTCAACATAATTACTAATGGACACAATGAAATAATCCTTGAATTCAACACAAGGTTTCAAAAGGCTATGTTTAGAGTCCTAGCTTACTTGAGGCCTAATGAACATGAATGTTTGGTCTCATATTGTAATTCCTTTGACTCAAGAATGGGGTATCTCCTTAGGGATAAGAATCCTCAAACTTTGAGGGATGCTTATAAAGTGGCTCTGCAAATTGAAAGCAACAAAAAGGCTATTGCAAAGTGGGGAGAATAGAAGATGTAAAGATATTGAAAAATCCCAAAGAAAAACAAGAGAAGGGATCTACTGTTGATGATAAACTAGAGAAGATGATGAGCACCTTGAAGGATCTAAATTACAAATTAGCTAAATATTAAAAGGGATTAGGAAATGAAAAGCCTAATTTTTAGAAAAATGAAAGGCCTCCTATATTTCATGATCAACCTTACAACACTAATTGGCACAATGGTGAAATAGTTTTTAATAATCAGAAAAAAGTTCAAAGTAAGGATACTCCTGATCCATTAAAGAAAAGTTTTGCTAATGTGGTTGATGAAATTCCATGGTGTGTAGCATTCTAGTTACCTCATTCTCCACATCAGTGTGTGGTTTCACAATCCTTGGAGGAAGAACAAAACACGTCTAGTAGTTTCGACCCATATCAGGAGGATGACAAAGAAAAAAATATGTTAATTTTATTGGTGAAGAATGCTCTTCAGATGAAGAACCCAATGGGATTGATGTGGATAATAAAAGGTATAAGGCAGACTCCTTTTGTCAACAAGTTTTCTTAGATGAAGATGAATAGGGAGATCATAATGTGTATAATCTTGAAACATACCATCATGATATAACTTTGAAAAGACCATCTGATGAGGAGGTTGAGAGGTTGACAGCTACAGTAGTTGCTCAAGCTAGAATTTCTTACAACTTGAGAAATAGGAAGGTGAATGGTGATCAAGCAAAGGTAGGTACCATCTTCATAAAGGAGTAAAATAAGGAAAAGGATTCCAAATCAGAGGATAAGGCAAATGAATCTAAGGCTAAAGAAAAATAAATGTGCTAAGATTTGGGCTAAGAAAAGTGAGGCAGTAAAGATTGATGAACACATTATTTCTTCAGCCATAAAGGTAAAGGCTTACAAACAAAAAATTGTTCAAGAAAGGAAGAGTGATGTGAAAAGAAGTGAAAAGAAATTAGAGCAAAAAAAGGACAAGTCCACTGAGAAAAGTATGATAGCACACAATATACCTGGATACAATCTATTGATATGTTTCAATTGTTGTCACAAGTGAAGGTCATTGTTCCTTTGATCGAAATGATGAGAATTGAGGAACACAAGCAAAAGACAGTTGCCCTTATCAATGGTGCAACTACAGCCTGTGAATAAAAGAAGGTTTCTACTCCACCTCAAGTGAGTAGAAATAATTCAAAATATGAGGAGATTGAAGGAGTAATCAATGATATCCCTCAATTCTTCTTGGGTGCCACTATCACTGCTTGCCAAAATTAAGTGGACCCATTTTATGTAACTCTGATTATTGATGTCCAACTTGTAAAGAATTGTATGATAGATTCAGGCGCTTCATTAAATATCATGCATGTTGATATTATAAAGGAAATGGGATTAAAAATCAATAGAGTATATGGAAAATGCTATGCAATTGATTCTATGGAATTCCCTATCATTGGGATCATCAAAGATGTTGCTTTCAAACTTGTTGCTAATCCTGATAAAGAGTTCACTATGAGTATCACAATGGTGGATATTCCACCTAATTATGTGATGTTGTTATCAAGAAATTGGAGTGTAGCTATGGGAAGAAGTGTGCAATGTGATGTCTTTTGCCACCATTCCCATAGATGGAAAGGACATAAAGATTTCCAAGTAGCAAAGGGCTTCACATATGATTGAGGAAATTTTTCCCAAGGAAAGAATCCATTTTGTTGACATTGGTCCAAACATTTTCAGAATTGAGGAGTTCATGAAGAAAAAGAACAAAGGCCTCCACCCAAAGAGAAGGAGATAAAGAGACAAGCAGATAATAATGAGTTGTGGACCATGTACTTTGATGGTGCTTGTTGAAAAGAAGGGTTTGGTACAAGGGCTATATTTATCTCACCATGTGGTAAAACTTTCAATTTTTCATTTTTTGTATTGTTAGTTTGCACAAACAATGTAGTTGAGGATGAAGCTTTGCTAATGGGATTGAGATTGGCCGAAAAGCATGGAATTAAGAAGCTGGGAGTCATTGGTGACTCAAAATTAGTTGTGTCCCAGGCTAGGTCCAGGTTTGTATCAAAAAATAAGAGATTGAAACAGTATAAGAATGTTGTCTGGGACTCCATAGAGAAGTTTGATGCTTTTGGCATTGATTGGCTAGAAAGGAGTAAGAATGTTATGGCGGATCTATTGGAAAACATAGCACTAAGGCCTAATGATATAACTTTTTCTTGTATCTCAAAGGTTGAGGTACAGACAAGGTCATTTGTTTCTAAAAACATTCAAAATTTGCAAGTATTCAACAATGATGATGACATATTGAAATTCTTACAATGTGTTGATCATTATGAAAGCAAAAAAATTGATTTTGGAGAATTTGTTGAAACTTTTGATGGAAAGGAAACAATGCTCGGAAATGAGGTTATCCAACTGAAGGCCAATAAAATACCTAAAGGTCTAGTTGCTTTGGAAAGGGTTTTTGATGGCTCAGATAAAATTACTATTAAGCATAATTCCACACACCAAGATGACCTAGAAGAGGTCAATATAGGGACAGAAAATGCTCCAAAGAAAGTTTATTTGGGGAAGAAAATGAAGCCCCAGATTAAAGAAATACTAATTTCTTTATTGAGAAAATACAAGCATGTGTTTGGTCCTATGATGACTTGAAGGCCTATAGAGAAGATCTCTTTCAGCATGAGATACCATTGAAAGATGATGTCAAACCTTTTAGACAGAAACAAAGGTTTATCAATCCAACTCTAGCACCAAAGATGCAAGAAGGGATTATGAAGTTGAGAGATGGGGGAATTATTAAACCTA
The DNA here is from genome assembly GCA_007258455.2 of Sequoia sempervirens. Lineage (NCBI taxonomy): Eukaryota > Viridiplantae > Streptophyta > Pinopsida > Cupressales > Cupressaceae > Sequoia > Sequoia sempervirens. The sequence goes on along the minus strand of VDFB02348831.1, from coordinate 2,903 downwards.
TCAGACATTTAACTTGGGTATTAAATCTTGTGCTTGTTAGGAAAAAGAATGGTGACATTAGATTGTGTGTTGATTTCACAAATCTAAATGTGTCATCATTAAAAGACAACTATCCACTACCAAATATGGAATTCGTGTTATAAAAGGTAACTGGTTGTGAGTTATTTTCCATGATGGATGGTTTTTCTGGGAACCAAGTAAAAGTAAAGGAGTTAGAGCAGTACAGGACTCCATTTATAACTCCTTGGAGAACTTACATTTATGTCAAGATGCCTTTTGTCCTAACTAATGTTGGTGCTACATTCCAAAGAGCTATGGATGTAGCCTTCTCTTATTTTATTGATATCTTCATGGTGGTATATCAGGATGACTTAACTGCATACTCCAAGAAAGAGGAAGACCATTTTATGCATTTAGAGAAGATATTCATCAAAGCATTGGAATATGGGATTTCTCTTAATCCCAAGAAGTGTGCTTTTAGAGTAACTAAAGGAAAGTTACTAGGGCACATAGTTTCAAAAAAAGTAGTGAGGATAGACCCAAAGAGAGTGGCTATCATTGACAAGATACTACAACCAAATATTGAAAAGGGTATTCAATCATTTTTTAGACAGGTTAACTTTTTGAGAAGATTTGTAAGTAATTTTGCAGAAACTACCAGGTCCATTTCAAAAATGTTGAAAAAGGGAGAAACTATAGCATGGGGTGCATAACCTAGCAAGGATTTTAATAATATCAAACAAGCTATCAAGGAGGCACCTATTTTGAAGTACCTGACTTTTCCAAGCCTTTTCAACTTTTCTCCTTTGCCTCATTCCACACTATTGTTGCAGTTATTTTACAGAAGAATAGTGAAGGAAATGAACAACCAATAGCATTCTTCAGTAAGTCCTTACAAGTTGTTGAGTTAAAATATGATATAACTAAAAATAAGGCTTATGCATTAGTGAAAGAAATTAAAAATTTTAGGACATATCTAGTTGATGCAACAATTGTTGCATATGTACCCACTACTACTATAAAAGACATCTTCACACAATAAGAGGTTACAGGAAGGAGATGTAGATGGATAAATAGGATACAGGAATTTAATATTGATATCCAAATTACACAATTGGTAAGAGGACAAGGATTAGCAAGACTAATGGTAGAATCAAATTTAGATGTTAATCAAATAAAAAATATTGTTGTAAATGTATATCCTATTTGTGAGATGTAGAGTTTGGATGGTATAGAAAAGTTTTACATTACTTGTAGAATATGTCATGCCCTAAAGGGATTACTAATAATGAAAACAGGACACTAAAGCTCCAAGCCATAAAATATGTAATTATTGACAATGAATTATGGTGGAAGGACATGGATGGACTGCTTCTCAAATGTGTTGATTGAAAACAAGCCTTATTTAAAATGAGATGCATAATGGTGTATGTGGTGGTCACTATATGGATAAAACAACTGCTCATAAAGTTTTGAGGGCAGGGTTTTGGTGGCCAAAACTTTTCAAATATGCACAAAAGTTGGTAAGGGCATGTGATACATGCCAAAGGTTTGATGGTAAGTTAAAATTTTCAGGAAACTTACCCTTAGGCCAGTTATAGTGCAAGCACCATTCCAACAATGGGGGATTTATTTTATTGTTGAAATTGCATAAAATTATAGTGGAGGGAATTCATGGATTTTAGTGGCCACATATCATTAAATAGATTGAGGCAATTCCTACAAAGAAGGCCACTAGTAAGGTGGTCACAAATTTCTTTGTGAATAATATCCTTACTAGGTTTGGTGTACCTAAGAAAATAGTATTTGATAATGCTATGTGTTTTGTTAGTTTTAGGATCAAAAATTAAATAAGCAGATATAGAGCAATTTTAAACAATTTGACACAACATATACCCTGGGAAAACCCTCCAACTTGAGGGAGAAAAACCCAGCAACAATATCTCTTATATATTGAATAATGAAGCCAAATCACTTTTACAAAGAGGCCAAATACAAGTCTGAATGTCAGCACCAAACTTTGATGCATGCACAAGATAGAATCTAACACCTTGCTGATAATAATGTCGATCTTCTTGAAGATACAATATTGACCTCCTTGATAAACTCGCACTTCTCTTGAAATCGAACTATGAATGAATGATGATCAACTAAACAACATCTCTTATATATGAAATTCGAAGAGAGAGCCTCCATAAATCATGTCCTTTCATAACACAAAGTTGGCCCATATATGAAATATTGTAACTCATACAAAGGTGGCAACTCGCAATATGAAGTCGACCTCATACAATGAATATAAATTAATATTAAGTGAAGCACCTCTTCACTAAACTCGATAACAATAAATATTATTTATTCTTCTAAGTGAAGTGCCTCTTCACTAGTGGTGTCTCCAATAAATTAAATAGTCATTAGGCTATATTTTATTTATTGCTTGATAAAATCATGGCTGGAAGTAAGAGGCCCACAGTTGTTTACATCAACACTCCCTCTTAGCTAGGGAGGAATACTTCCAGCTATCCAATGTCATGGAGTCTCTCAACATGACACCCACAATGGCTACACCCATATGTGGAAAGAGCTCATCACAAAGTCACTCAACATGATATCATCCATCATGGCTACTCCCATGTATGGAAAGAACATGTGCACAAGTTCCCATCATGGAGTCACTCAACGTGATGTCGTCATCTCATCATGACGTCCACCATGGCTACTCCCAAAGGGTGGATAAACACAAGTACAAGGAAATCATCACGGATTCTCTCAACATGATGTTTTCATGGAGTCACTCAACATGAAATCCACCATGGATACTCCCAGAGGGTGGAAACAAGGGCTTTCATCTCAAATTTCTCTCATAGAGAAAGATGCATTAAGTTCCTTCACCTAAAATTTCT